>CM077147.1:51955842-52079183 GCA_039583875.1 Platanthera guangdongensis
CGGATCTCTAAATCGAACTCCTGCAAGAGGAGGATCCATCGAAGAAGCGGGGTTTGGCGTCCGTTTTCGCTAACAAATATTTTAAGGCGAAATGGTCGTAAATACGATAACTTTGGATAGCGTTATATACGAGCGAAACTTATCAAAAGCAAATACGACGGCTAAAAGTTCCTTTTCTGTTGTCGTGTATTTCCTTGTGCGGAAGTGAGTGTCTGCTACTAGCGTAATAAATAGATGAAAATTTTGTTATACGTTGGCAAGAAACAACTCCTACGACAATATATCACTAGCGTCGCACATAATTGCGAACGGAAGGGTCCATCCGGCTCCACTAAATAGGTGTGAATTGATAAGTTTTTGTTTTATGAAATTAAATGCAGACTCGCATTCGCTATCAAAGACAAAATTGATTCCTTTTCCAAGAGCGAGTAAGCGGCTTTGTTATTTTTGAAAAATCTTGAATAAAATAACGCCTATAAAAGCCGTGCGGCCCTAAGAAACTCCTAATAGATTTAACGTTGGAAGGCGTGGGGAAGTTTTTCGATATTTTCAACTTTGGCCTTATCGACCTCCATCCCCTTAGACGAAATCATATGGCAGAGAACCAAACCTTCTCGAACCTAACGCGTCTTTCATGTTTGGGTTAAGACGTCGCTGCGGCTGAATAGTTTTGTTTTGCGGCAATTATCGAGAAGGAAAATCTTATGGGTGCAGAAAGACGGGTTAATCCCTTGAGATCAGAAATTTGCCAAGCAATTGCGTGGTGATGTTTAAGCAAACTTCCATAAATCGGAAGTCTCGATTCACTCAAATGCGAAGAATGATAACAGGGAGTGTATCATCTTTCCCCAAAAAGGCGTATTTGAGTGAATCGGGTAGGGTTTGAGTTCAAGGCAGGGCGGTTCTTCTAACGAGGTTTTAATTCCTATATCCTTTCTACCAATTGGTTCGAAAGGCGAGTCTATAGAGGTATCCTCATCGCAGTTAAAATTTTCGAGCGCATAAATATCGTCGTTTAAAAAAGTAGACTCAAAAATAGGGGAAGAACAATCTCCGATATATGTGTCTAAATTATACAAAAGTCATCGCTCGATGACGAGTCTCCTATGGGGATTAATAGAGAAAGTAACTTCGTCATCTCCAACCGAAGGAGGAGACGACCGTTACTGACATCAATTAATGCGCGGGATGCGGGTAGCGAGAAAAGGGCGACCGAGTATAATTGGTACATCAGTGTCCTCCTCGATGTCCAAGATGACATAGTCTACCGGAAAGATAAACTTATCAACTCGGACAAGTTACGTCCTCCACTACCCCGACGGGAAACTTAACCGAGACGATCCGCTAGTTGGATTCGCATTTTCGTAGGGGCCGAGTGCCCAAACCTAATTTTTGAAAGAGCGAGAACGGCATCAAATTAATGCTCGCGCCTAAAGCTGCAAGAGCATATTTTACTAATATATGCCAAAAAGGCACGGGATGGAGAACCGTCCCGGGTGATTTTTTTTAGGGCAATTTATTAGTAAGAGCCGCTGAGCAGTCAAGCATTATAGAAAATATGCGAAATATTTTCTAATTTTTGTTTATTGGAAAGAAGTTGTTTTTAAGTATTTCGCATATTTAGGCATCTGAGAGATTGCCTCGATGAAGGGACATTAATATGAATTTGTGTTAATAATAAAATAAATTTTTCAAATTGCGCGTCCTTACGCTCACTATTAAGTTTATGCGGATACGGCAAGGGCGTTTTAATAAGTTTTTCATTTAAAATTTGTAAAGGCGGCGTAATCAAGAAGGGGGGGGAGAGGGGTCGGAGGTGACATAGTACCTGAGGATCGGTCTGTTTTGGATCGATCACCTCCGTTCCGCTACGGAGGGTTATAGCGTTGATATTTTCCCGCGGATTGGGCTCCGTGTTCCCGGCAATGCCCCGATGGCGCGCGCTCGCGACATCATTCGCGCTAGCTGTCCACCTGGGAGTTCTAAGTTTTAGCGATCCGGTGATGTTCTGGATATTTGACTCGTTGGAAGCTATATTTAGAAAAAATTCCTCCATCGGGGAGTGTGTTTGGAAGAGGAGGCTGGCGGCAGAAATCCAGGTGCGAACGAATTCGGGGGGGCTGCGAATTATTCGGATGCTCCATGAGAAGTTGGGTGTGGTTCCTCCAACCCAGATTATAGTTATTGCTATAAGTGTTCTTATTGGGGTTGAAGGAAGGTCGCCCAGCATTTCCCACGTAGTCTACGAATTTATTTGCCAAGGAGGAGTGGTGGAGGCAGCAGACATCTCCGCCACCTGCTTCGTCAGCCTTTCAATGTGAAGGGCTAAGTGGGCAGTGGCATCCACTTCGAAGAGGCCGGCCGCCTGCTTGGGATGTCCCCGAGGGACGTTCCATTGGTAGGCGTTCATAGCCATCTCTTCAATAAGAGCTTGGGCAGCCTCGGGGTCTTATTAGTTCAAGGTACCCCCGGCAGCCGCGTCAATCATTTGACGCGTTCTGATAATTAAGCCCATTGTAGAAGATTTGGACCTACAACTACGCAGGCAGCGCGTGATGCAGACACTTGCGGAGGAATTCCTTAAAGCGCTCCCCAGTCTCAAAAAGAGACTCAGAATCGTTCTGCACGAACGAAGAAATTTCCGCCCGCAACTTTGCAGTCTTGGCGGGCGGAAAATACTTCGTTAAGAATCGTTCCGCGAGGTCAGCCCAGGTGGTGATACATCCTCGTGGGAGGGAATTCAACCATGCCTTAGATTTGGATCGGAGAGAGAATGGAAAAAGGCGCAAATGAATGGCGTCATCAGTGACGCCATTGATCTTAAAAGTATCGCAAATCTCCAAAAAAACTAGATAAATGAACGTTCGGGTCCTCATCCGGCTGTCCATCGAACTGCACGACATTTTGGATCATTTGAATAACTCTCGATTTGATCTCAAAATTATTGTTCGCCACCGTCGGGCGAACAATACTGGACCCAGTATCGTCCAAATTTGGCCGGGCGTAATATGACATTGTACGCTCAGGGAACGCATTCGATTGGGGTCAGCCATAGCAATGGCAGAGGGTTATCCGATGGATTCTTCAGGATCCAAAGAGGGATTTCGGCGTAGAGACCAAATACGCGCAAGAGAGCGTTCGATCTCAGGATCGAAATCCAAACTTTCAAACTCCGAAGGTTGTCCACGGGTCATACACCCTAATAAAAAGTAGAAAATTAACTTCTTCTTTTTTTTTTGAATTTTGAAGAAAAGTTTTTAAGTTTTTAGAAATAAAGGTAAAAGTAATAGAGTTCGGATTCGGAATAACAACTCAAAGAGACTCCCCGGCAACGGCGCCAAAAACTTGATTGGCCCGCGAACAGACTCTTATTGTGGTGGTTCGGTGAGTCGATCGCCGCGGGCTTGCAAGATGAGGCAAGTGCACCTATCGCAAGTAGTACTCGATATTCGGGAGAATACCGAGGTCGTATTATTCCCGGGAACGGGTTTGATTACCCCTACTCCTCGAAAACCTCTACTATTTACCAAAATAGAAGCTGAGGGTTTTAAGTAAAATAGGAACGGAATAGATTTTTAGAAAATAGTCGATGAAGAGATAAACTCCCGGTATCGAATTGCGTTAGGATTAAAAATAGATTTGAATAACTAGATATCTAAAGTTTAAATTTAATTAAAGCGGAAACTTGGCCGTGGAGGTTCAAAAAATGAGCTCACCTATCTCTAGGAATATCGCTCACCTAGACATTAAGGCTATTCGACCGGGCTCTCGCTCCGACGAGGATTCCCCTTAATGCACGCAGTACGCTAAGAACCCCGCTATGGGTGGGGGAACCCAATCCGGTAGAGTTAGCGCGCCTCCTCTCTCGAGGGTTAGTGCGGAACTCTATTTACCTAGGGGTGATCTGTCCATACGCACAGCCTCTCGGCTAGCTAGCGTATGGATAACGGAAATAGAGCCACACATCGATATGTGGGTCTACGCGTCGGAAACCCGGGGTAAACCTTAAGTTTTTTAATTAAATCGAAAAATTAGACATTTGGTTATTTAAAACATTTTAGATCCCGAAGCTCTTCGATACCGAGGGCTAAAAGCAATTAGCCACTCATCGGAATGGGATAGCTTATATGTTTGGTGTGCGAGCGTTCTAAACTTTCGTTAAAAGGTTACAAAGAAAATAAGAAGAAAAGTAAAATTCCTAACATTAGAAAAGTTAATGATAAATAAACACCCGCCCACTCATTTAAACATATAAGAAGAGACAGAAAAAAAAACTATGTTACAAATAAGAGAAAATTGCATAATTGACATTTGCAGGTCCCACTCAACGAGTGGGGGCGGGAAATAAAAGTTAAAAAGTGCATAATTGAAATTTGCAGGTCCCACTCAAACGAGTGGGGGCGGAAATAAAAGCAGGAAAAGAAAAGTGCATAATGAAATTTGCAGGTCCACTCAAACGAGTGGTGGGCGGGAAATAAAAGCGGAAAATTGCAAGTCCTACTCAAACGAGTAGGACTGAAATGAAAGCGAGTCCTACTCAAACGAGTAGGAGAAAATAAATGCGATACAGGGCTCTTCTTAATATTTACATCAAATAAAGTCCGTCCATTTAACTCCTAGCGAGTAGGCGGAAAATCAATCCAGCCATTTAAATCAAGTGAGTAGGCGGAAAAATAAAAAATGAAAATTACAAGTCCTACTCAAACGAGTAGGACTGAAATACAGACCGGCCATTTAACTAAGTGAGTAGGCGGAAAAATAAAAACTACAAACACTTGCTTGAATCAAATCAGACATTTAACTCAAATGAGTAGGCGGAAAAATAACAATAACACACGCACTCTCTACTTGAATAAAATCCTCCAATTAACTCAAATGAGTAGGCGGAAAATAAAAACAACACACGCACTCTACTGAAAGTAACTACTCACGCACTCTACTTGAATAAAATCACACACACACTTGCATAATTTAACTTAGGAGCTGAAAAAATCTTCATACATGCACACACTCGGGCGAGAAATAAGAAAAAAACAAAGTTATTGAAAAACTAAAATGACTGCATTTCTACCGCTGAAATGCAGTAGAAATGCATAAAAAACACGAAATAAAATTGTTTGAGTAAAAAGTTTTTAAATTAAAGTGAGAAAGGCAAGTGCCCGAAAAATTAAAACGTTTACATTTTACCGTTAGATTTGATAGAAATGCATAAAAGTGGAAATAAAAATTGTTCGAGCGAAAATATTTTTTGTGATTACTTAAAATTAAAGTTGATGAAACATAAGAATAACAATTTATACATTCTTATAGCATTGTAAAATGGTTTAAAAAGTGGGAGTAGTAAGCTAAAAAGAAGCATCGTTTTATAATTAAAACCAAGTAAAAGCAAAGTTTAGAGAGATGAAAACCACCTTTTTAACGTTTTACAGTTCTTAAGAACGCATTTTAAAGTATGAAAATCCTAAGTCTAACCAATTTTTAAGAGTTTGAGAATGAAATCGGCATAATAACGGCTATAAATTTGTTATAATTGAAAGGAAAACAAGAACATTTTCGTTTTAAAAAAAACATAATTTTGCAATTTAAGCTCATACACACACACACGCATTATGAAAATGAAAGTATATAAGATTGATGCAAAGGAGCCTTTAGAGAAAATTCAGAGTATATAAGGATGAGAAACATCTATTTTATTAACAAAAGAGGTTGATTACATGAGCTTAAACAAAACTAACTTCAAAAGGGGGGGGAAGAAGAATCCTTACATAGCACTAAAGCAGCTCCAACGGCAGCCCTTATACATCAAAATGGTTCGGATTTTTGGAACCCTGAACTCATACAGCAGCTGCCTTTTTTATAGGCAAAATTTCCAAGTACACGCCCTCCGACACGGGCGTTGTCGGGGGGCGTGTCAGCACTATTTTACAGCGGAAATCGGCGACCTGACGGATTTAACGGCGATTTGACTTTGCGGCTGAAAACGCGGTGGTCACGCCCCAGGTCACGGGCGTGACGGTGGGCGTGTCGTTCGGCGCTTAAAGGCGTTGTTGACTTCGGGAGTTGCCGGCGGCGGTTTGTCGGGCTGACACGGGCGTGTCGTGTTATGGAACACGAGCGTGTCGAATCATTGGACACGGGCGTATCCCTGTTGGCTTCGACGAACGTTGAGTTGAAATCGTCGAGCGGGATGGACATAGGCTTGGTCACGCCCCGTGTCGGATGGACACGGGTTGTGGCCGGGCGTGTCAGGCTTTTCTCTTCAAAATTGACTGCTTCACGGGGATTTTGAGCTGTCACGCCCTGGTCTCGAGCGTGACCAATATGTCACGGGCGTGACATGGCATTTTTTTGCAGAGTTTGATTTTTTTCCTGAAAAATAAAATAAACAAGTTAGTATAATATTTACAAAATTAGGAGCATTTTATTGAATAAAAACAAGTAGAAATGACAAAAATAAATGAAAACGACTTAAGTAATGTACATAAAAATAGGTATATTTACAATTCATCAGATCTCTTTTTGATTCCAGTGGTCAAAGGCCATTATCATTCAAGACTCCAGACAACACACATTTCAGCTGCTGCTGGAATCATCTTTTGCTGGAGATCAAATCTTCTAAAGGCCTATCACCCTACTGCAAAGCTTCACTTCCTGAACAACTCAAGAACTCAGGGGGAGCTTTGACAACATCCACTATCTTCTCTCTGATTGTTGACAGAGAAGATCATCTCTCTCTCTCTCTGCTGTAAAGGGTTTATCAAACTCTCTTCAAAAGTTTGTGTTGCTTTCTGAGACCTTGTCAAAACTCAGTGGTGGCAAGACACCTGCTCAAAAAATATGGTTTGGTGTTTGAGTACCTTATCAAAAGCTCATTGGTACCCAGGACACCTGATCAACTCATCCTGCAGTGGATTCCTACCTAGGGTGGTAGATGAGTGGATGTACCCAGATTGGTTGGGGAACCACTATAGCTCCTTGTGTCATCTGGTTACTTATTTTCTTTTGTTTTCTAGCTGTGGTTTTTGATTGTTCTGTGATTGCTTTTTATTTAGATAGTTGTTGTGTTTGCTGTATCTCATTTGCTTCCCTGTTCACTTAGGAATACAACAAGAGTTGTAAAAAGTTTTTAGCAAGCACCATACTCTATTCAGCCCCCACCCCCACTCTAGAGTATATCAGATCTAACCTGCACTTTCAATTGGTATCAAAGGGAGATTGGTTAAAATACCAGACCTCAGGTTGGTTTAAATACCACACCTTAGTGATTGCATAGGCTAACACCTGAACCCAAAGATCCCTCTAGTTAGATCTACTTGCTTAAGTTTGTTACTAAATTTATTTCTTCACAGAACATGGCCCAAAACAAATATTATGCTAGCACTAGACCTCCAGTGTGCAATCTATCTAAGTTTGCACTTTGGAAGGCAAGGATTAGACTGTACATGAACTCTATTAATGAAGACATTTTCAATTCTGTTTTGACAGTGTGTCCAAGACCTCTAGAAAATAAAAGTACAAGTGCTATTCCACCTCCTTCAAGAACAGATGCAGAAATCAAGAAATGGAAATTGGCTGATGCAAAGGCAATGAATATTTTAGCCCATACTATGTCTGATGAAATAATCCAAAAAGTAGCTGAATGCAACTCAGCAAAGGACATCTGGGACAAGTTATCTGAGATAGTCTCAGGATCTGCTGATGAGAGAAAAGATAGAAGATCTCACCACATAACCCAATATGAGAACTTCAAGAAAGGAGAAGCTGAGTCAGTAGCAGATATGTATAATAGACTCAGTCTCATAGTTAATGAGCTGAAAATATTGGACAAAGAGATCGCATTGACTGAGCTCAATGATAAAATCCTAATGTACTTCCCAGGTACTTGGGAATCAAGGATCTGGCCAATCAAGGATGCCAGAAGCCTAAATGAGATCACAACTGAAGCTCTCTTGGGCAAGCTCAATTCTTATGAGCTGCTCATCAAGAAAAGAGAAGAAGAGCAGAAGGCTGCCTCGCCAGCTATAAGAAAGGAAAAATCAATAGCTTTCAAAGCCATTGAAGATCAGCCTGAAGACAAGGTCACAGGAAATGAAGAGCTGCTAAGCCTACTGACAAAAAGGTTTTACAAAATGGTCAGGAAGGATTTCAGGAAAAGATCACACAGAGAGCATGACAAGCCAAGGTATGACAAATCAAATAACAAAGAGATTATTTGTTTTGGATGCAGGAAACCAGGCCACATTGTGCTGACTGTCCAGAAAATAAAAAAGGACAAGAAGGAAGGAAAGAAAGAAAGGAGAAAAGAAAAGGACTTCAAGAAGAACAGCAATGACAAACCCTCCTCCAGCAAGAACAAACATACAAGGAAGGGGTTTGTTGCTGAAACTTGGAGTGAGACAGAAGAAGAATCTGAAGCTTCATCCAGCTCAAGTGATGATGAAGATGATGCTGATGAAAAAGAATTCTGCATGATGGCTATCAATGCCTCACAACAAAATTCTGATGCAGAAGAGTCAGAGTCAGAATCAGAGACTCAATCTGAAGAGGACCAGGTAATAAGTTCTTTTGATTTTAATTCTGAGGACTTCAAGTGTGAGTTTAAAGCACTATGTTTGGATTTATTAAAATCTGAGAAGGAAATCATTTCTCTCAGAAATCAGTTATCTGAACACAGTACTTTAAAATCAGAAAACCTCAAACTCTCTGAGGAGTTGGAATGTTGTAGGGAGCAGATAGCCTCACTGAAAGGTGAGCTATCAGAGGCCAAAAAGTTTGAAGAATCCCTCAATGGGAGAAGTATCAAGCTAATGGACATCACAAGCACAGTGAACTCAAGATTCAATAGTACACTGGGCTTGAGTGCCTATCTAGCCAACCTATAGTATTAACAACCCAATCAAGTTTATCTCTGATAATGGTAAGGGAGTTGTAGAGGTAGCTAGGAAGAATTCTGACTTACCCAGAAAACAAGAGTTCAACAGAAATCGTCGAACGGAGCTAGACGATCGTCGAATGAAGATCAACGATCTCAGGCTAAATCGTCGAACTCAGGTCGACGATCTCTAAACCCTGAACTCTGCCACAGTCGATCTTCGAACGGAGCTCGACGATCTGACCCAAGATCGTCGAACTCAGCTCAGCGATCGTCGAGCAGAGATCAGAGTTTTGAAAAATTTTCAAAGGTAAATCAAATTTCAAACTAGGGTCCTTCATCCCAAATTAACCCTTATACTGAATGTATAATACCTCCAAGGAGATATCATCCTGAAGGCTATAAGAGTCAACCAGGGATGTCTTTTTATTTCTGAATTCAAAGGTTATCAACCTAGGCCCAAGGTAAACTGGGTCAAAAACAAATAAATTATTTTTATGCAGGAGAAGACCTATCCAACATCAAACCAGCAATGGTATCTGGATACTGGGTGCTCAAAGCACATGACAGGAAATAAGGACAATTTCACATCCTTCAAAGCCAAGCTTGGACCCAAAGTAATATTTGGTGATTCAAACTTTGGACTAACAAAAGGATATGGTGCAGTCCAGATTGGCACAGTCACATTCAAGAAAGTAGCCTATGTGGAAGGACTGAAGCACAACTTGATCAGTATCAGTCAACTATGTGATGAAGGCTACCAAGTGACTTTCAGCAAATCCTTATGCAAGATCAAATCAGAGGACAACACAACTGTGTTGACAGGTAAAAGGAAAGGTAACATCTATCTTGTAGATTTTCTTTCAACCAAGGTAGATATTTGCTTGTTTAACTCTATTTGTAGACCTAATGAACTATGACATAAGAGATTAGGATATAAAAACCTTAGAACCATTTTTAGGCTATCCAAGGACAACCTTGTTAGAGGACTACCTTCTGGCCCCTACAAGAAGGAAGGACTTGCAGGGCTTGTCAATTAGGCAAGCAAACCAAAAATAGTTTCAAGTCACTTAATAAGAGTGATTCACCTAGGATTTTGTATCTGTTACACATGGATCTTTTTGGACCCATTACAGTACAAAGCTTAGGAGGGAAATTTTATACTTTAGTGGTTGTAGATGACTTCTCTAGATTCACATGGGTGTTCTTTCTGAGGAAGAAGTCTGATAACTTTAAGTGTTGACAGAGTTTCTCAAATGCATACAGAGTGAGTTCAATACTCACATTGCCCTGATCAGAAGTGATCATTGGACAGAGTTTGATTCTCTTCTTATGCAAGAGTTCTGTCAGAGTGAAGGATCATGACACACTTTCTCAGCTCCTAGAACTCCTCAACAAAATGGGGTAGCTGAAAGGAAAAATAGAACCCTTATTGAATCTGCTACTACAATATTGTTAGATGCTCACCTTCCTCTATCCTTTTGGGCAGAGGCAGTGAACACCTCCAACTATATGTTGAATAGAAGTTTAATACATAAACTAAAGGGCAAGACTCCCTATGAATTACTCAAAGGAAGAAACCTAAAGTAGATTACTTTTAAAATTTTGGTTGTATTTGTTACATTCATAATAATGACAAGAAATACTTAGCAAAATTTCAAGCTAAAGCTGATGAAGGAGTGTTTTGGGATACTCCATGATCAGTAAATCTTATAGGGTATATAATAAATCTACTCTCAAAATTGAAGAATCTGTTCATATATCTTTGATGAGTCTAACATGTCTTCAAGGAGAAGAATACTTCTACCATAGAACCTTGCAGGTACACTCTCTTGCAGAAGACTTGGACAGGTTACAAATTATTCAAAAAGATGAAAGCAGTGAGGATGAAGATGACATTCAACATCTTGAAGAGAAACTTCTTGAAGAGCTAGTTGTTGTACCACCAGAGGAAACAACAACACAGGTTGGTGAACAATCAACATCTCCTATTGATTTAGTAACATCAAGATACCATCCAATCTCCCAAGTGATTGGAGACATCTCAGCTGGTGTGTAAACCAGAAATTAGGTCAACCAAAACCTGTTGCACACTTGCTTTCTTTCTCAAATTGAACCTCAATCCATTCAAGATGCAGAGCAAGATCCACACTGGATCATTGCAATGCAAGAAGAGTTGCATCAATTTGAAAGAAACAAAGTTTGGGAACTAGTACCAAGGCCAAAGGATCACTCCATTGTTCGAACAAAGTGGGTGTTCAGAAATAAATTGGATGATCAAGGAGTCATTGTAAGGAACAAGGCAAGGCTAGTTGCTCAAGGGTACTCTCAAGAAGAAGGGATAGATTATGACCAGACCTTTGCACCAGTTACAAGGTTAGAGGCCATAAGAATCTTCTTAGCATATGCAGCACACAAAGGATTCAAAGTATACCAGATGGATATAAAGAGTGTTTTCTCAATGGAGATATCAAAGAAGAAGTCTATGTCAGACAACCCCCAGGTTTTATCTCTTCAACTCATCCTGATTATGTTTTCAAATTACATAAAGCATTATATGGTCTAAAGCAAGCTCCTAGAGCATGGTATGAGACCCTAGCATGCTTTCTTCTGGAAAATGAGTTTATAAGGGTAGAGTAGTAGACCAAACTCTTTTTATTAGAACCCATAAGTCCATACCCTACTAGTACAAATCTATGTAGATGATATTATATTTGGTTCTACTGATTCAAATTTGTGCAGAAGGTTTTCCAACCTAATGCATTCTAAATTTGAAATGAGTAGCATGGGTGAGCTATCCTTCTTTCTAGGATTGCAAATCAAACAACATGCTGAAGGCATATTTATTTCTCAAACCAAGTATGCAAAAGAATTGGTTAAGAAATTTGGTATGTCTGAAGCATCATGTATGAAAACACCTATGCCTACTAATGTTGTATTAGATGCTGATGAACATGGGAAACCTGTTGATCAGACAACATATAGAGCAATGATTGGCTCTTTATTGTACCTTACAGCTAGTAGACCTGACATAATGTTTGCTACATGCATATGTGCTAGATTCCAAGTGAGCCCTAGAGAGTCACACTTAACCTTAGTAAAAAGGATTCTTAGGTATGTAAAAAGTTGTCCAAATCTAGGTCTCTGGTATCCAAAAGATTCAGCATTTGACTTAACTGGATTTTCAGATGCTGATTATGCTGGATGCAGAATAGATAGGAAAAGCACCAGTGGAACTTGTCAGTTTCTTGGTGACAGACTTGTCTCCTGGTTTTGCAAGAAACAAACATCTGTGTCAACTTCAACTGCTGAAGCTGAATATATGGTTGCAGGTAGTTGTTGTTCACAAATCTTGTGGATTCAAAATCAGCTCCTAGACTATGGCTACAACTTAGAGAAGTCAAAAATATTTTGTGATAATACTAGTGCTATTTCCATAGCACAAAATCCAGTCCTCCATAGTAGGACAAAACATATAGAAATTAGGCATCACTTTCTAAGGGATAATGTTGAGAAAAACAAAATTGAACTTCAATATATCCAAACTGATTTGCAAAGGGGAGATATTTTCACCAAACCCTTGGATGAAAAGAAACATACATTCTTCTTGAATTAGTTAGGAATGTTAGATGGAGGAAGTCTAAAATAAGATCCAAGATTTTAAAAAATATAAAAATGACCAAGACTAGGCAAATCAATATGTTTTTTTGTGTATAGAGTATGTTTCTGGTCTCTGAACTGTGCTCGACAATTTTCCTTAAGATCGTCGAACGGAGATCGACGATTTCCGAAATCATCGACCAGAGTTCAGCACTTCTCAGATAGTGCTAAACTATCTTTCTCCAGGTCAGCGATCGTCGAACGGAGCTCGATGCTCTCCAATATCGTCGAACGGAGATCGACGCTATTGATGACCTTTCAGTTTCCTTTAGAAGCCCAGATCGTCGAACTGAGTTCAACGATCTTTCCTTTTCTGCGTCGAACACTGATATAAAACTCATTTTCATGCCGTCGTTCTCCCTTTTTGCTTTCATACTCTCTGCAAATTTTCCCTTCCCTCCAAACTTTTCTACACTTGGTCATTTGTTTGTTCATTTTTGCAGGAATCAATGGCAATTTCAGTCGCAATCTTGTCCGAAACGAAGTTTGACGCAGGCTTTGATATCGACATGGAATCTTTCAATAACAGCGATCAAATCTTCAAGGACATTCTGGAACTTTTCAAAGACCAACATCTAGTTGCCATAATGACTACAAGGATCAAATTGGCTATAGATGAGATAAAGGAATGGGTGTATACTGCCCACAATCTGGATCAAAACACAGTGGTTGGAACCATCTCAGGCACTCATGTATCTCTAACACCAGCTGCTTTGATAGAGATTTTTCAATTGAATTCTGGAGAAGATTCTGTTGAGCTTTCTAGAGAGGAATTTTCTAATATGCTTGAAAGGATGGGACATTCAGAAGCTAACCCTAGTAAACTGCTTAAGAAAAATCTGTCTGTTGAGTACAGATTTCTTGCTGATGTTGTTGGAAAAGTGCTGTTGGCAAAACACTCAGCTCATGATACCATATCTAGGTATCAGCTCTGTTTGATGGGTGCCCTGGTGGACAAGAAGCAACTGAACTGGGTAGAGGTCTTTTTTGATTTAATCAAAAGAAAATTAACAAGAACTTTGTTAATTTTGGGAGGAGTTTAGGGTTGTTTCTTCATAATAGATGCCCTACACTGCTTGTTTCCAGTGGGATGCACATCAATGCCTCCAAGAGGCTTACCTGTGCCCTATTTGGGAAATGGGACAGGCAGATTGTAAAGCCCAGCAGGCCCTCTGCAATCTCTTCTTCAGGCACAAGGACTACTTCAGTCTCTTCCCCTCAGGTTTCTGCCCCTGCAGAAGACTTGCCTGCTTCATCTCCTCCTTCTCCACCTATTGTTTAATCTACAACATCCACCATCACAATTTCATCCCCCATTTCCATCTCATCTCCAACTTCAATCCCTTCTCCAACTCCACCATTAAGTGAAGAAATCTTCCATCCACTACATCACTACCCACACCTGGACATTGATTCATCATCTCATATTCCATCTTTCACTCTTCTAGATGATTCCTATATGGATGATTCTCCTTCATCCCCTCCTGAACCACCATCATCATCCACTTCTTATCAACAACTCCTTCAGGACATCATTGCTCAACCATCATTCACACCATCCATTTCCATTCCATTAACTTCCATCTCCACAATTCCAATATCTCAACCATCACTTCCACCATCCACATATTCACCAACAACATCTCCTTCTGCTCCAACTTCCATCCCTACCTCTACTCAAGTCCCTCTTGAGCAAGTAGAGATTCCAGCTATTGTAGACAGGCTATATGAGCTGATAGCTCCAAGGCTATCACTATTGCTGGAGACCTCTTTGGCTCCACTTCTAAAAACAGTTCAGGAGCTGTCTGCCAGGCTATCCTCTTTTCTTCCTCCTCAGGCAATCCCTTCTTTTGGGTGCCTTGATTCAGTTCTCACTGAATCTAGGCAGGGGGAAATGCCTTATGAAGCTAAGAGATTGTCTGCTGCAGTAACTTCAGTCCATGCTCCAGTAGCTCCAGTTGTAGTCATTACAGTGGACCTCAGGTCACTGTTATCAGTTTTTGATTCTGTATACTTCAACTGCCTTCCAGCCCAGCATACTGAAGATCTTACTAAGGCCATTGTGCCTATTTCCAGCTGTGACCCAAGCTTAATAAGTTCTTATGTAAATTCCTTCAATATTGTGGACAGTACTCCTTCTGTTTATGTTGCTCCTACTGCTGCTGTTGCTGTTTCAGTGTCTGAAGATATGCATATGACAGAGGCAATTGTCTTTGTGCCTGCTATGTCTGAGCCTACTGTTTCTGAAATTGTTGTATCTGAACCTGCTGTTACAGGTTATTCTGCCAGTGCTGCTTCTACTCCAATTCCTGCTGCTGCTGTTGCTCCTGTTGATGTTTCTGCTGTCTCTTCTGCTCAGTCTCAACAACAGAAAGAATATCTCAAAAGGATTGATGCAGTGTATGATAATCCACAAAGCTCAGACAGTGATCAGTTTAGAACTGACTCTGATGATTCCTCTACAACAATTGCAAGAAAAAGGAAAGCCAGAAGCAAGGCCATGAGGAGAGTTCCCCTAGAGAAAGTGAAAGATACAAATGATATTCCATATTATATACTGCATGATTGCCCTATTACAGAACCATGGATGCAGTACTCCAGGAATCAACTGAAAGCCATGAAGAAGAAAAGAAAGTATGACAAAGGATCATCCCATTTCAATCCTCCTCCTCCTCCTCCTTCAGCTGATGCAGGTGCAGGTGGTAGTTCTGCCTTCCCATCTACTGCTAGAAGCCAAACTTCATATCAACCGCAAGGAAGATCTCAATATAGAGGAAATTAGTCTAGAGGTTACCAGTCCAGAAGAGGACGGTACAGAGGAAATCAAAGAGGACCCAGAGTGTATTCCAGGGAACATCCTTATCAAAGGGAAGGACAAGGTCCCTCTGACAGTACTTCTGGTCCCTTCTCTTATAAGATTAAAGAACTAGTCTCTTCCAGAGCTCCTCCTGATAATTCTTCAAACAGATATGAGCCTCCTGTTCCTTTTGAAGACCCAGAAAATAATCCCACCTCATGGATAGCAAGAATGAAAGAATTGGCTGCACTAGACCAAATCAAGAAGGCTAGAGAACAAGGAAAAGATACATCAAATATCACTACTCTATCAGATCAAATAAAGAAAGAACTTGAGAGATACTCCTCCAGCAAATTCTTTGATTTAGAAAGTTATATGAAGCTGCATCCAGAAGCTGTAGTGCCAAGGCCAAAACATCAAACTTCTCTAGGTGCAGCTGATGATAGAAGATCCAGGAAAGAAGCTCTCAACCCCAACAGAGAAATAGTTCTCATAAAGAGCAAGGAAAAGGAATGATTCTGTAAGATGACAGTAAATTTTGTTTTCTGAACTATCTGTGATAATGTCTGTGTTTCTGTATTGTTTGGTTTGTTACATTTCTGCTTTTTATGTTATTATTTTTCCAATGTCTGTAAATAGTAATCCTAACCCAAATAGGGGGAGATTGTTGGAACACCCTATTACTGATTTGGGAAAAGATCACTATGTCCCTTTAGGAAATTTGTTTTGACCTCCTTGCATAGATCTAAAGGTCAAATAGAACTGAGTGTAAGAGTTAGTATTTAGGTTTGAAAGCTGCCCTAGAGACCCTCAAGACTAGATATTTCAGTTCAGGAGACTAAGTCATTTCGTCGAGCTCAGGATGACGAATCGTCGAACTCCATTCGACTATATTTGAGCTCACCTCGACGAATCGTCGAACTCCATTCGACTATCTCTGAGCTCAGTTCGACGATAGTTGAGCTCAGATCGACGCTTTCTGCTTCAGTCTAAGTCCAGTCTCTGAGCTCAGT
The DNA here is from genome assembly GCA_039583875.1 of Platanthera guangdongensis. NCBI lineage: Eukaryota > Viridiplantae > Streptophyta > Magnoliopsida > Asparagales > Orchidaceae > Platanthera > Platanthera guangdongensis. Next base: position 51,972,185 of record CM077147.1, read on the forward strand.
TCAATGACAGTTGAGCTCAGGTCGACATTTGTCTGGAGAGATCGATGTTTTTCAAGATTCAAATTCAGACAGTTATGAAATTATTCTCAGCATTTATGTGAAGTATCTTGTAGCCGTTTCAATTAATCTGTAGCAAGTTTCAAGGGATTCCCAAAGGAATGTTTTATTGGACTTTCCTCCAGAAGACAAAATGCAGTTAAGGAAGTCATTTATGACAGGCTAACGGCTATTTTGGACAGAAATATTCTATTCAGATCTGAGGAATAAAAGATCAAAGTTTTAATTCCTGTTGGACATAATCAACAAAAACAACAACAATCAAAACAACAACAGAAAGAGAAAGAGTTATAGATATTCTCAGTCTTAGAGTTCTTACAAGAACACACATCACAAAAGGAGATCAACATACTGAAATTTTCAGATCCCTTTTTGATTCCAGTGTTCAATGACCATTATCATTCAAGACTCCAGACAACACACATTTCAACTGCTGCTGGAATCATCTTTTGCTGGAGATCAAATATTCTGAAGGCCTATCACCCTACTGTAAAGCTACACTTCCTGAACAACTCAAGAACTCAGGGGGAGCTTTAACAACATCCACTATCTTCTCTCTGATTGCTGACAGAGAAGATCATCTCTCTCTCTCTCTCTCTCTCTCTCTCTCTCTCTACTGTAAAGGGTTTATCAAACTCCCTTCAAAAGTTTGTGTTGGTTTCTGAGATCTTGTCAAAACTCAGTGGTGGCAAGACACCTGATCAAAAAATCTGGTTTGGTTTTTGAGTACCTTATCAAAAGTTCATTGGTGCCCAGGACACCTGATCAACTTATCCTGCAGTGGATTCCTACCTAGGGTGGTAGAAGAGTGGATATACCCAGATTGGTTGGGGAACCACTATAGCTCCTTGTGTCATCTGGTTGCTTATTTTCTTTTGTTTTGTGGCTGTGGTTTTTGATTGTTCTGTGATTGCTTTTTGATTAGATAGTTGTTGTGTTTGCTGTATTTCATTTGCTTCCCTGTTTACTTAGGAATACAACAAGAGTTGTAAAAGTTTTTAGCAAGCACCATACTCTATTCACCCCCCCCCCCCCTCTAGAGTATATCATATCTAACCTGCACTTTCAGATAGGATGATACTTTTGTAGGCTCTGTTCTAGCAAAGCTAGCCTTGAGTTGCTTAGCAACTATGAGGCTTATTGGTGAAGTATATGGTACAATAGCCATAGAATGCTTTGAGCAGATTACTAGAAGAAAGTTCAAATGAACTACATCAAAAGAATTTAATAAACTGAATAACTCAACTGTGGGATTGACAATACAATCACCAACAATTATTATTTTTGTTGTAACTGTTTCATCCATCTCTCTATCAGAATCATGTAAATCAATTATATCTGTTGGAGGAGCTATTTCTGCTGAGTCATCTAACATTACAGAATCTTGTGTTGCTGCTTCTACTGCTGTACAGCGGGGACTGGAGCTTCTTCATGGAACATCTCCCCCTGACTGGTTTCAGGGGGTCCTGAATCCAGTCCTCCAAAAGAAGGGAAAGAGGACAAAGCAACAACTTTGGAAGAAAGAGAGGTGATTGAAGAAGAGAGAGGAGCTATAGCAGCAGTTATAAGATTCTCAAGAGTGGGAGAAATAAATGCTAGAAGGTCTTTAGCTATATCAGAAAAATTGAGATAGAGGGATTCTGGAGCAGAGGAGGAGTAAGGAGTGTGATGTCCATAATTGGAAGATACAGAGAAGGCACTGGACATATCTGTATGTGTATTGTCTGGAGTAGTAGATGTTATATCAGTATGGATGACTGAAGGAATATCAGTTGAAGGAGTTGCAGTGGTAGAAGGTTGGACAGTGGTTGTGGGTGGATATATAGTTTCCTGAACTGGAGATTGATGTGGAGATGGTAGAGGAGACATGAGGTTTAAGGATGGTTCCTGAATAGAGGTAGATGGTATTTCAGAGATATGAATTTGAGGTGAAGAATGTGGAGGTGGATATGGAGGTAGTGTAGTAGGTTCTAGAGATGGAACTGGTGAGGGTTGATGTTGGTGTTGAGTTGGTGGACTATGAACTGAAGAAGAAGATGGTTGTTGTTGTGGTTGTTGAGGAGGAGGTGAAGGAATTTTGGTGGAGGGATGAATTTCTTCTGGAGGTGGAGGAGCGGTTGTTACTGCGCTGGTGCTCTCAGAAGTCCTGGATGAGGATGAAGCCTTGGATGGCTTTGAGATTTTCCTCTCCCATCTACCAAAAAGTGCAGATGTAAGCCTTTTTGAGGCATTTATGAACACTATCATGGAGACCAGTTGTTCAGGAGCCTTTTCTTGAAGGACTATTAACAGAATCCTTCCAAAGCAAACTTCCTTCTTATTATTTTTCTTCTTTATTAAATCAAACAATATCTGACCCCAGTTTGTCTGTTTCTTGTTAACCAGAGCACACATCACAAGAAACTGCTGCTTGGTGATGTAATCGTGTGCGGTGTGTTTGCCCAATAGAACCTTACGGACAACATCCACCAAAAATTTAAACTCAGCAGATAAATTTTTCTTCAGCTGCTTATTAGGGTTGTCTCCAGAGTGACCCATCTTTATCAGCATATTTTCATAATCATCACTATCCATCCATATTTCTTCATTACCATTCAATAAACAAAAAATCTCAGATCGAACGATGGGGGAAAGAGAAATTGCATTACCAGATATTGTCCCTGTCATTGTATCTGCCTCTGATGTTGTAGATGTGAACACCTATTCCATAATCTCAGTCATTGCTATCTTGATGCGGTTGGTCATGAAGTTTTTCAGCACACATCACAAGGAACTGGTGCCTGGTGATTTAATCGTGTGCGGTGTGTTTGCCCAATAGAACCTTGCCGACAACATCCGCCAAAAATTTATACTCAACAGATAAATTTTTCTTCAGCAGCTTATTAGGGTTGTCTCCAATGTGACCCATCTTTATCAATATATTTTCATACTCATAATTATCCATCTCTATTTCTTCATTACCATTCAGCAAACCAAAAATCTCAGATAGAACAGTGGGGGAAAGAGAAACTGCATTACCGGATATTGTCCCTGTCATTGTATCTGTCTCTGATGTTGTAAAAGTGAACAACCATTCCTTAATCTCATTCATTGCTATCTTGATGCGGCTGGTCATGAAGTTTTTCAGATTTTGTTCCTCAAAAAATTTCAGAATATCCAGAAAAATCTGGTCAGAGTGCTGGATTGATTCGAAGTCGATGTCAAATCCTATGTCGAATTTCATCGCAGCAAGAGTGTTCGCCAGAATCGCCATTAGTTTGCCTATAAAAGAACAACAGAGATCAATTGCAAGGGAACAGAAAGTGCGGGACGGAGCTAGAAGAAAACCTAGATATAAGGTTTTCAGAATATGAAGCGACAGACTCCGTCCGACAAAAAATAAAAATTCTTCGATCTCAGTTCGACAAAATATTTTTTTGACAAAAGAATTCGTCGATCTCAATCAGAAGAAGTGAAGACGTTTCGTCGATCTCAGTTCGACGAAAATTTTCTAAAGCAATATCATCGATCTCCGTTCAACGAAAAGAGCTTCACATACAGAGAGTTCGTCGATCTTCATTCGACGAATTTCACAAGAACTCTTCTCAGTTCGTCGATCTTCATTCGACGAATTGAGGCAAATTCTTTGACCGCAGACAAAAATGTAAATTAAGGCCTCTCCATTGATCATACAAAGCTGATTTATAAAGAATAGATGGTTCCTTTCATTCAAGGGTTTGGTGAAGATATCTGCTCTTTGAAAATCAGTGTATATGTAGACAAGCTTAAGTTTATTTTTGTCCACACACTCTCTAATGAAATGATGCCTAATATCTATGTGCTTAGTCCTATTATGATGTACTAGATTTTTTGCAATAGAAATTGCACTTGTGTTATCACATAGTAAAGTTGAATTATTTAAGTTAAAGACATAATCCAGGAGTTGGTTCTGAATCCACAACATCTGGGAGCAGCAACTTCCAGCAGCTATATATTCTGCTTCAGCAGTTGATGTAGACACATATGACAGCTTCTTGCAAAACCAGGACACTAATCTCGTACCAAGGAACTGGCATGACCCTGAGGTACTAATACCAATTGAAATATATGGGTTATATCTGATACCAATTGAAAGAACTGGCTTTGATACCAATTGAAAGATAGGGGTTAGATCTAATTACTCTGGGGGGGGGGGGGGTGATACCAGAAGATAATCTAATCTAATCTAATCTACCACAGCACTGCAAATTAGTTTACCACAGTCATAGAAAGAACAGCAAGAAAAAGGGCAACCAAACAACACAAGAATTTATAGTGGGTCCCCAACCTGGGTACATCCACTCTTTTACTACCCTGGTAGTAATCCACTAGCAGGATTTTGATCAGGTGTCTGCCACCTTTGATCTTTTGATCAGGTGCCCAAAAACCAAATAAACTTTTGAAGGGAGTTAATAAACCCTTTTACAAGTGGGGGGGTGGGAGATTTGATGGTGTCTTCTCTTTCTCAAACAACTAAGAAGACTAGTGGATTTGTGTTGTCAAAGCTTCTTCAGAAATCACTAGAAGCCTTTCTCAAGGTATAGGTCTTTTTCCTTGAATTGAGATGATCCAGGAACTTCTGACTGATTCATAGTGTTAACCACGAAATCGGCGATCCTTCCCAAGGCAGCCAGCTCGCTCGTCGCGGCCTGCCCCGGGTTCCTCCTGGAGGCCGCAATTCCATAGGGAGGGCGGACAGAATTATCTGTCTGCTCAGGCCGCGCGGCTTGTGCGGTCTCAGTGGTCTGACCGACCAGGCCGTGCGCCTTCCTTTGGTCGGCAGGGGTCACAGACTACTTCCGAAGTCCGCCTCTGCAGGCCGCCCCATTTTTTAGCTTAACCGCGAGGTTGTCTCCGCAGGAATCTATCTGCCGGACTCAACTCCCTATCCGCCCAAGCCGGCAACAAGCTGCGTCCTTTACAGGAACTAGCCGCTCTTTTAGCCTGCTCATAGAAGTCATTCTTCAAAAATACCAGATCGCTCCAAACTGCCAAGCACAGATGGCGATATGCCCCCAAGTCGCCAGCCAGCTACCGCAGCTTCCGCCTCGCTAACACACGCGGTCTGCCTCGTCAAGATCGGCAGGTCGCTCAGTCCTTGCGACCAGCAGCATAGGTAGCTGACTCCTCCAACCTGCCTATTGGGCGCGGACTCCAACTCCGACTAGCCACCAAGACTACCAGTAGCATCCAAGTTCCTCGCGAGCTGGGCGGACTCGAAGTGCGATCAAGACTTCCAGTAGGCCTTCATTGGTGAACCCCCATCCTCAACAGTCAGGCTCTCCATCTCCAACGAAAGCGGACACAGCTTTGCAGCAGTCGCGGACTCAGCGGACTTGGCGGACTCTCTATGCAGTCCGCCTTTCCTCAGCCAGCGCCAGCTTCTCGGCAGCAACAGGATCAACTCCTCAGTCTGCGGCCTTGTCGAGGACTCAGTCAGTAGTGGCGGAGTCCTTCCAGCCCTCCAGGCAGCAGATCCTCCAGAAGACACACCCCGTACGCATAACCTCGTGCGGACTCGCCTGACTCCGCGGGCACTCTCCTGCTCGTACCCCTTACAACTCGCTCAGTTCAGCAGCGGCGGACTCCGTGGATTCTCCTTGAAGTCCGCTGCTTGTCCTCCAGCATCCGCCACCCCAGCAGTAGGTGGATTCCCAGCTCAGCAGTGATGGACTCCGCGAACCCGCATCGCAGTCCGCCACTAGGTCTCCCATTTTGCCGAAAGCAGCACCGGCTTCAGTACCAAGTACCAGTCCGCGCGGCCTGTTGCGGACTCGGTGGACTTGGTCTCCTTCTCGCTCATGTTACCATCTCACTGGGGGGTAATGTCATCGCAAGTCGTTACCTCCTCGTGCCTATAAATAGACCCCCATGCCCCTCATGATGGGGAGGACGCCAGAGGATCGCCAAGGTGCTCATGCCCGAAGTCAGCCCGCAAGCCCTCCTCCTGCGAACTCCGTTTCTCAGACCGCGCCCTTCTCTCTCGTTTAGTCGCGTGGCATGCCGGTCTCTGGTTCTCCAGTCTGCGTGGTCTCCCGTTTCCCTTAACCGCGCGGCCTGTCGACTACGCTCTTCAGTCCGCACGGCCTCCTCTGGCATTCTTCTTCCTTAGCCTCCAGCTTCCTTCTTGTACCCTTTATTTCTTTCTTATAAAGGCATATTAGCAAGTTGTAACTCTCTCTATTAATCAAAGGAAACCCCGTCGCAAGAGTGGCATTTAAGCCGCGGCGGGCGAAGTCTGTTGTTGCCGCTGCTAGCGGCCCCTTCTCTCTCTTTCTTTCTAGCTTATCTTAGCTCCCTCGGCAACCAACCTGCACGCATAACCGTCATAGTAACCGTCTGCTCGACAACTCCTGATCAACTTCCTTCTCTCATCAGCCTTCTTGGCTGCTCTCAGCTCCCTCTCCTCTATCCCCGCAACTCCTTGACAAGCGTTTGCTCCACTCTCGAGCACTCAGAAGCTTCCTTCCTTCCTCTTCCCCCTGCAGCTCTCATCCTCTTCCTCTCCTAGCTTTTGAGACCGAACACACTAACTCCATGTTAGCTGCCCGGTGCTGTTTTCGCGTATCAATAGTTAACACGCGACCTTCAGATCCGAACAAACGGTGAACAGCGATAGTTTTCCATATCAGATCGTCAACCAGCCGAGAACCTTGCTCAGTCAAGTCCTGGAGATGATCCTCTCTGGGAGGCCTTTGAGCAATCACGCCGTGAGAATGCTCAGCAGTTCCAAGCAATCAACCAAATGCTCGAAATGATCACGCAGCGGCTAGACTCTCAACTTGCGACAGCTCCAGTTGCTGCAGCTGCTCAGATCAATCTAGCCCCAACTTTGGAGCACCAACAAGCGTGTCCTCCAGCTTGCCCGCCGGTCTATCCTCCTTACACAACAACCTTCCCGCAAGGTCCTGCAGCCCCTGTGCGACCTCAAAATGAAGAGTTTGCTGCTCTCCAAAACTTCTTCCGGGAAGCAGTCCGGGGAAGTCCTGCTAGATTTCTCAATTTTCAGGGGAGTCATCCCTACCCTTCAGCTCCTGCCTCTGCTCCTCCTACAACAACTTTTCCTTTTTATCCTCCTGCTTCTTTTGCAGCTGCAGCTTATGCTCCTTTTTATCCTTATGTTGTAGGAGAACAAGAAGAACCTTCACCATTCATAGAAAATGTTCGCCATGAGCCAACTCCAGCTAACTTCAAAGAGCTGCGGTTGCCAATCTACACCGGAGAGACTGATCCGGTAAAGTACCTTCAAGCTTTTGAGTCTGTCGTTGCTCTCAAAACCCTTACAGATGCGACTAAATGCAAGCTCCTTATAACAACCTTTGATGGGCAAGTGAGGGACTGGTTCTATGGTCTTCACCCTCACTCCATCACTTCCTTTGTTTATCTGTAAAGGGAGTTCTTGCTCAGATTCTCTACCTCAACCAAGAGAAAGGGCGGTCCTGAAGCCCTCTTTGAGATCAAGCAGCGCAGCGATGAAACTTGATCTCAGTTTGTTGATCGATTCCAAAGAGAGATTTTGGACATCGAGATTGCTGATCAAGAAATTTACAGTGTAGCTCTTATTCACGGTCTTCGTGAAGGGCCTCTCAAATTTGAAGCGAATGTCCGAGCACCGAGAACATACCAAGATTTCATTGCCTTAGCCAAGTCATGCATTCGAGGAGAAAAGAGCAACCCATGCTTCGTCTCTAAGCTTACATCCGAGGAAGATCTCTCTCACAAGCATCCTCCAAGGTCTCCTCACAATAATTTCCCAACTCACTCAAGAAAGGAGAGAAGGTTTCAACGCCACAGATACTCCTTTCCGAGTCGTGATCGTGCTCAAGACCCATTACTGCCACTAGCTCCGTCTTCCCAAACAGTAGCAGTTCATCAGCAGCAAGACAATGACTTGTATGAGTCTGATCTCAACGAGGCCATGCAAGAAGTAATCTAAATTATGAAAGATAGGGCAAACTACAAGAAGCCCTATCGACCAACCGATCAGAGGTCTAAAGACTTCGAACCATACTGTGAATTCCACAAAGAGACAGGTCACTTGACTGAGAACTGCCGAGCACTTCGCCAGCTTGTGCAAAGGATGCTCCATCATGGTAAGATGCATGACCTGCTTGCCAAACAAGATCTCCCTGAACCAGCAACCTTAAAGGGCAAAGAAGTTGCAGATGTTCCTTTCTCCTCAAAAGGAGTGAACCTAGTTGAAGAACCCCCTCTCCTCGTTGTTAACAAAACTGTCGAATGCTTTGATGCTGATGACGTGGGTGTGCTTGGAAGACTATTCTAAGCCAGCAAAGGACTTCATAGTCCTCCAAATTCTCTCACAACCATGATGGGTTATCTCTACTCTTACCCTTTCAAACATTCTCTTTACAAAACACTTCTAAATGTTCATTACTGTTTTTCAACAAAGCTTTTATCTGGGATCTTATACTGACACAGTTACCTTCTTGTGATGCTTGTTCCTCTACTTTTCTCTTTGCCAAAGAGATCACTACACCCGTGAGATATTGCCAAGTCCGAAATGTTCCCTCCGTAGATTGTTCTCTGGCACGACCGCTTCGACCACATATGGCGGGAGTATACCAATATGTGTAGTGGGAGCCGTTCAATCTACGATGTTGGGCTTCAGACTTAGGATCCTAGCCGACATCTGAGACAGAGCATGTTCTAGGGGAGCCCCATGTGTCAGCTCTGTTGTGCTTTGCAAAGGATACATTACAGTTACGATGATCTTTGCTTGACAAGCAATGACGATCAAGCGTAGCCTTCTCTCTTTGATCATCTCACAACTGTGATGGCCGAACACTCTCTGGTACTCTCAAGCCGTGCCTTCGCGGGATCCCACAACTCCACTGATCAATCCACAGACAAGCAATTGGACACTTGGCTCAACTAGTCTCATTAATCAGTGATGATTGTACCCGAGGCAAGAGTGCAGTGCATCTAGCAATCCTTCTCAGGATTTCTCCTTGCTTTTCTCTTTTGTGCCCTCCTAGAGGATGCGCGGCCAGCCCGCTTTGAGTAGGACGATACTCGGGATGACTTTTCTCAGGCAAGCGACGCATAAGGCCCACGGGTGATCTCCTGTGGCAGCATCCAGTCTTTCTTAGTCATCTCCGAGTATAGACCTCCTTTTTGTCAACTGCCTTCTTTCACAGGTGAACAGGTTAATCCAACCTACCAAAAGGATTTCCAGCATTCACTTTACTTATGTTCATCTTATATGCATCGCTTGCTTAAGATCTATCAGATGATGGTTCACAGAGCTACCCATTACTCTTATCAAAATCTAATGGCGTCAAACATTGATCAAAGAATCTTACTCTCCTTGATCATCAAGCCATGCTATTGCAATCTAGTTAAGATTGGCAGAATTCGTCAAGTTCCTTCTCTGTTAATCTGATCATATCCATCCAGACATATCAACAGTCAACGCTCGACTTATTAATCTAGGCTTCATGATAAAGAGTTCATCAGGTATTTTCCTTGCCATTTGGTCATGTCCACCTTATCTTATCAGCAGTTAACACTTGCAAGCCTTCTCTCAAAGACTAGCAGACACTTGCAAGCCTTCTCGCAGGTACTTGCAAGCTCCTTTCATATATGTACGTCTACTTTTAACTCTTTTTTTGCAGAGAGTAGCAGACACTTGCAAGCCATCTCTCAGGTACTTGCAAGCTCCTTTCGTATATGTATGTCTGCTTTTAACTCTTTTATTGCAGAGACTAACAGACACATGCATGCCTCATCTAGGTAATTGCAGTTTAATTTATTGTTGTATGCCTACTGCTCACTCTCTTCTTGCAGAGATCAGCAGACCCTTGCAAGTTTCTTCACAGGTACTTACAAGTTACTTTCATATACTGCGCGTACTGTTAACTCTTCTTTTGCAGAGACCAGCAGATACCTGCAAGTTGCCTTCAGGTATTTGCAGCTTTCTCTACTCCCGAATCTATTTATAAACCTCACTTTTATAGAAACCATCAAACACTTGCAAGTTCCTTCCAGGTACTTGCAGCTCATTTTTCCTTCTTGTATACTCTTCATCCTTACCTTTTTGCAGAGGATAATAGGTGTTTGCAAGCCTCCATCAGGTACTTGCAAGTTATGCTTCTATGTTTTCCTCTCACTTTCATTTTGCAGAACTTAGTAGAAGACACACCTTCTTCATTTTGCAAAGGCAAACTCAGGTACGTACGAGGTGTACCACCCATACATGTCTACCCTAACTTTCTCTTGCATGAAAATAGACAGGTAGCACCAAACTCTTAAGGAGGGGCTTCAGGTTCTATCTCTCCTTGACCCTTCTCTTTCCATTGGGGTGGATCACAATTTTTGTGAGTCTCCAACTTTTTCGAAGTTCTATTTGGAACTTAAAAAAGTGCAGGGATTATGTTAACCCCGAAATCAGCAATCCTTCCCAAGAAAGCCAGCTCGCTCGTCGCGGCCTGCCCCGGGTTCCTCCTGGAGGCCGTGATTCCCTAGGGAGGGTGAACCGAATTCTCTGTCCGCTCAGACCACGCGGCTTGTGCGGTCTCAGCAGTCTGACCAACCAGGTTGCGCGCCTTCCTTTGGTCGGCAGGGGCCGCGGACTGCTTCCGCAGTCCGCCTCTGCAGGCCGGCCCCTTTTTTAGCTTAACTGCGAGGTTGTATCGGCAGGACTCTCTCTGCAGGACTCAATTCCCTATCCGCCCAGGCCGGCAACAAGCTGCGTCCTTTGCAGGAACAAGCCACTCTTTCAGCCTGCTCCTACAAGTCATTCTTCAAGAACACCAGATCGTTCCAAACTGCGAAGCACCGATGGCGACCTGCCCCCAAGTTGCCAGCCAGCTACCGCGGCTTCCGCCTCGCCAACACGCGCGGTCTGCCTTGTGAAGATCGACAGGTCGCTCATTCCTTGCCACCAACAGCATAAGCAGCCGACTCCTCCAGCCCGCCTGCAGTGCGCAGAATCCAACTCCGGCTACCCGCCAAGACTACCAGCAGCGTCCAAATTCCTCGCGAGCTGGGCGGACTCGAAGTGCGATCAAGACTTCCAGTTCACCTTCATTGGTGAACCCCCAGCCTAAACAGCCAGGCTCTCCATCTCCAATGAAAGCGGACTCAGCTTTGCAGCAGTCGCGGACTGAGCGGACTTGGCGGACTCTCTATGCAATCCGCCTTTCCTCGGCAAGCGCCAGCTTCTCGGCAGTAGCAGGGTCAATTCCTCAGTCCATGGCGTTGTCGCGGACTCAGTCAGTAGTGGCGGACTGCTTCCAGCCCGCCAGGCAGCAGATCCTCCAGAAAACAGTCCCAGTCCGCATAACCTCGTGCGGACTCGCCGGACTCCGCGGGCACTATCCTGCTCGCACCCCTTACAACTCGCTCAGTTCATCAGGGGTGGACTCCACGGATTCTCCTTGAAGTCTGCCGCTTGGCCTCCAGCATCTGCCGCCCCAGTAGTAGGCGGAGTCCCAGCTCAGCAGTGACGGACTCCGCGAACCCGCATCGCAGTCTGCCACTAGGTCTCCCATTTTGACGACAGCAGCACCGACTTCAGTACCAAGTCCCAGTCCGCGTGGCCTGTTGCTTACTCGGCATACTCCGTCTCCTTCTCGCTCAAGTTACCGTCTCACCGGGGGTAACGTCACCCCAAGCCGTTACCTCCTCGGGCCTATAAATAGACCCCCATGCCCCTTATGAGGGGGAGGACGCCAGAGGATCGCCAAGTTGCTCACGCCCGAAGTTAGCCAGCAGGCCCTCCTCCTGCGCACTCCGTTTCTCAGACCGCACCCTTCTCTCTCCTTTAGTCGCGCGGCATGCTCGCCTCTGGTTCTCGAGTCCGCGCGGTCTCCCATTTCCCTTAACCGTGCGGCCTGCCGACTACGCTCTTCAGTCTGTGCGGCCTCCTCTGGCATTCTTCTTCCTTAGCCGCCATCTTCCTTCTTGTACCCTTTATTGCTTTCTTGTGAAGGCATATTAGCAAGTTGTAACTCTCGCTATTAATCAAAGGAAAGACCGTCTCAAGAGTGGCATTTAAGCCGCAGCGGGCGAAGTCTGCTGTTGCCGCAGCTAGAGGCCCCCGCTCTCTCTTTCTTTCTAGCTCAGCTCAGCTCCCTCGGCAACTAACCTGCAAGCACAACCGTCATAGTAACCGTCTGCTCGATAGCTCCTGATCAACCTCCTTCTCTCATCAGCCTTCCCGGTTGCTCTCAGCACCCTCTCCTCTATCCCCGCAACTCCTTGACAAGCATTTGCTCCACTCTTAAGCACTCAGAAGCTTCCTTCCTTCCTCTTCCCCCGCAGCTTTCATCCTCTTCCTCTCCTAGCTTGTGAGACCGAACACACTCCCTCCGTGTTAGCTGCCCGGTGCCGTTTTCACGCATCAACACATAGATTGTTGTTCTTGAATGCTCCTGGAGTTGAAGTTGAAGAAGACTCTTGATAGTGATTATTGTTGTTCTTCTTCTTCAGTAAGATTAAGGAGAAAACAAAGTGTTTTCTGCACTGAGAATTCTTGAGTGTTGTTTTTTGTATTCTCTGTTTATTCTCTGTGTTGTGTTCTCTTCTCTATTGTCTATATCCGTCTGAAAGAGAAAAATCTCTTATATATTCTGCATTTGAATTCTCCCTTGAATTTTGAATTCTCTGCATTAATGTGCGAACAGAAAAGAGCAAACCGAAAAATTAGAGTAATGTAAACTTTATTATTCAAAAAAGGTATCAATTACAATAGTATAGCCTCCTTTTTATAGAATGGAGGAGATGAGAGAGATTACAATTAATCAATGTGGGACTAAAAATTTACAAGTATATGCGGCTTTACAAAAAACAAATCGGACAGGCCGGGCGGTTAGACAAGCCGTCTAACCGCCCGACAACCAACAAGAGGAGAGAACAAGCGCCACAAATATCAAGCCACCATAGGAGACTGCTAGACCGCCCGGTCTCCAAGTCATGTGAGACAAACCGCCACACCGCTGGGATACCAAACAACAACAGCCCGACAGACAGACCGGCCAGAATAACCCGGTAGATCGCCCGGTCTCCGAACAGTAACAGACCGCCCGACCTCCATATGACAACACTCCCCCTCAAGCTGGAGCATAGATATAAATCATGCACAACTTGTGGCAAATGTGGAAAAATAAAGTGGACACCGGCTTGGTGGATATGTCTGCCAACTCATTGTCTGAAGTGACGAATGGAGTACAAATCTGTTTCTTCAAGATCTCCTCCCGAATGAAATGACAGTCGACTTCTATGTGCTTCGTTCTCTCATGAAAGACCGGATTTTTGGAGATGTATATCACGGCCTTATTGTCACAGGACATAGGAAGAGGATAGTTATACACCTCTCCTAAATCAAGCATGAGATCTCGTAACCATTTCAACTCACATGTGGTCGATGTCATACTGCAATATTCTGCCTCTACATTGGACCTAGTGACCACAGACCGTTTCTTGCTCTTCCAACTCACAAGATTGTCTCCAACAAATGCACAGAAACCTGATGTCGACTTGCGGTCCCCTTTGTCATCAGCATAGCTCGAATCAGAGTACGCTTCAACCCTTAGGTGATCATTATCTTGAAAAAGGAGTCCTTTCCCAAGTACTGCTTTAATATACTCTAATATGCTCAGGGCAGATTGTAGATGACACTCTCTAAGAGCTTGCATGAACTAGCACCGGTACCAGATGCCGGTACCTCGTAATATCGGATAGAAGAGGCGAGTCATCTGTCCAAATTTTGTCTTCCCCAATAGCCATAGGAGAACGGGCAGGTATAGCACCAGTTAATCCCGACTCCTTTAGAAGATCAAGAGCATACTTCCGTTGGGAAAGGACCATGGAGTTGGACTTCCTAGAGATTTCAATTCATAAAAAGTATTTCGAGGAGCCCATATCCTTCGTGACCAAGTGCTGACGGAGATATTTCTTTGTCAACGTTACCCCATCCTGGTCATTGCCAGTAAGAAGAATGTCATCAACATAAACCGCAAGAACTACCAAACCAGAGGCAGTTTTCCGAACGAACAACGAGTGATCAGCTGAGCTTCTTGTAAAACCAATGGCCGCAACGATGCTGCTAAACTTGTCAAAACAGGCACGGGGACTTTGCTTGAGTACATAGATAGCCTTCTTTAGCCGGCATACTCGTGTCTCCCCCTGAGCAACATACCCAGGAGGTTGCTCCATGTAAACATATTCCTAAAGATCCCCATAAAGAAAGGCATTCTTGACATCCAGCTGTGAAATGGGTCAATCCCCGTTGACAGCCACAGAGAGAAGGACCCTAATAGTACTGAGAAGAGCAACTGGAGAGAAAGTGTTAAAGTAATCAACCCCATAAGTTTGGGTAAAACCCTTGCCAACAAGCCTAGCCTTGTAACGATCCACACTGCCATCGGGAAGGAATTTCACCACAAAGACCCAGCGACAACCAACAACATCTTTACCGAAAGGAGGAGGAACCAGGGTCCAGGTACCCCGTTCAGTGAGAGTAGCAATCTCCTCATCCATGGCAGCTTTCTAATGAGGAATAGTAAGGGCCTCCTGGTAGGAATGGGGGGTGGCAATGGCCGAGATAGCCAGTGCAAAAGCTCTGCTAGAAGGGGTAAGACGATCATAAGAAACAACTGCAGCAAGCGGGTGTTGGGTACATGCCCAAACCCCTTTGCGAAGGGCAATGGGGAGATCCAGGGCAGCTGCCTCCGTAGTATACAGAGTATCCATGGTCGAGAGAGTTGGCCCGGGAGTAGAGAGAGACGGCTGCGGAGAGGGTGGAGATTGTGGAGATGGTGGAGAGGGTGGAGATGGTGGAGATGGTGGAGAGGGTGGCGATGGTGGACATGGTAGAGATGGTGGATGTGGTGGAATGTCAGGAGAAGCAGAGGGAAGAGATGGGTTGGTTTGAGAAGTAGGATTAGCAGGAGTAGAGGAGGAAGCGGGAGAGAAGTAAGATGCATTTTCAAAGAACCTAACATTCGCAGAGACAAACTGCTAGCGGGTAACGGGGTCAAAGCAACAATAGCCTTTCTGAGTGGTAGAGTACCCCAAAAAGACACATTTAGTGGCCCGTGGTGAGAGTTTGTCACGGGTGGCAACGGGAGAGTGCAGAAAGGAGGTGCACCCAAAGATGGCTAGAGTAAGAGGAAAAGGATTCTTATTTGGATAAAGAATGGAGAATGGGGTGGCACCGCGGAGTGTAAGACCCCTCCTTTTTTTTTCTTTTTGAACACCAGGGTCTTAGGCCCAGAACCGCCATTTTGCGGTGACTCCTTCACGCCTTGAAGGGTCATCACCACAAAGCGACGATTCTGCCGGCCAATTCGATCACAGAAAAGTAGCACAATAAAGTAAATGCAGATTGGCAGTCGACAGAAAATCACATATCATAGTAAATATATCTCCACGAAGGGAGTGTCCACAGAAGAATACATCAGAGTAGCAAAATACGAGCTTATGCCCGGTACATCATGTCCTCACTACAAGTCACTCATGCAAAAGCAAAAATAGAAAATCTACTCAAGGTCGAGACTCACGGTCCCGGCTGTATGAACTCCGGAGCTAGACTGCCCCACCTCCAAGTGCACCGGTCTCTTGGGCTGCTCCTCCATGCTGGGCTCCACGATCCGCTAAAATGATGCAGTTCGAAAACCGTTAGTCTAAAAGACTAAGTCCTATCATCCCCCGCCCCTTCCCCCGTTGCTCCTAGGCACTGAACGGAGAGGAAGAAAGTGGAGGACTTGAAGGTGGAGAATATCAAAAACAGATGGCAGCGGACCTATACTAGCAATTCTATAACATGTATAGACAATAAGCTGAAATATGAAAAGTAACCTTCACTTATGTGAGAACACATAAGCCAAGGGGTCTTCTGCAAGGCTCCCATCGTATAAAAAGTCCCATACCAATTTATACGTTGGGGTGTCGGTGATCAAACAGCAATATATATATATACAAACCATATCAAAATTGACCTTAATTTATAAACTTGCCCACACAAGCTTATAGACCAAGGGGTCGTTTTGCAGGTCCTAATGTATAAGCGTCTCATTCCACTTATACATTAGGTGTCAGGGGTTAAATGAATCGATCATGCTATGATATGTAAGTGGGTATGATGGACATGCAAGTGCAACACACACACCCGACTCTGTGCACACAGACCTCTAGTTCCCCCTTTCTGGACCCGTAACCTCCCAGGATACCCCCGTAGTGGCAGACGGAAGCGGTGGGTTGGGCCTCGCCCACCTCTAAACCAGTAAAGCACTACCGGTCAGCCCTATCGTATGCCTCAACGCTTGGTGCACGAAGCGGACTCCTGCGTACTCTTGCCGGCTGGCGCACCGGACTTCTGTTGGCGAAGTGCTAACCACACTTGCCGAGTAAACGTATTGGTGTCGGTGCATCAACCCTCCAATACCGAAGACCCACCACCTTAATTTCCTTTCCTTTTATGCACATGCAAATTTAGCGTAAACAAAAATCGAGCCGAAGCTCCCCGGACCCAAAACGTCCGTCTCAAACAATCGAGCCGAAGCTCCCCGGACCCAAAGTCCGTCATTTAACC
Organism: Platanthera guangdongensis; assembly: GCA_039583875.1. Taxonomy (NCBI): domain Eukaryota; kingdom Viridiplantae; phylum Streptophyta; class Magnoliopsida; order Asparagales; family Orchidaceae; genus Platanthera; species Platanthera guangdongensis. Next base: position 51,988,815 of record CM077147.1, read on the forward strand.
ATCCGAACTGAAGCTCCCAGCTATCTTCATGTGCTAGCTGTGTTCGTGAAATGTGCAACCTTAATTGCTAAGTTACTCTTTTCAGCTTGTTAATACAGTTTACTTTAACCCAGGACTGCCCCCGGTATTCCCTGTGAAGCGCTCTCAAGGGGCACTAGGAACTATGTTGGGATTACGCCCAGCGTTCCCTTTCGCAAGGTACTTATTATTATTATTGGTTGATTCTCTTACCCATTATTTTCTCATGTTACGATAGGCTGATCCTAGGATGATTTGACTCTTCTTCACCTCGGGGAGGACGATCTTTCGTCTTACCCGAGCGCCTTTAAACCCTAGCCAAAACAACACTCAGCTCATATTAGCTTCCAATGATGCTTCTAATCCTATTTATCCATTCCAGCAAACCAACAAACCCAACTCATGTGTTCTAATTCATATTCCAATTTATCTCCTGCAGTTTTGCTAAATGCAGACCACTTAAACTATATGACCCGTAAAATGGGAAGTATACCAAATGATCATCCAGTACTCATGTAATAATTATTGGAGGGCTATACTGGCATTCGTAGCCTAAATCCATAATTTCCTAATTATCATAATTTAACCGATAATTTATTTATTTATTCTAATAACCAAGAGTTCCAAGTTTGAACATGAAGTACAAGTTTTAGACAAGATACAATTCCACTAAATTTATGTTAAATGCAAAATGAATAATCATCTAAAAATCCAGAATCTCCCAAATTTTCAGCAAGGTTTAAGCCCTTAAATTTTATTTCAAATTTATTCCATAATAATTTATTTTAAGGGGATGCACAACAATAATACTTCCAAAAATTCAAAGAAAAATCCAGGATGATTATAAGGACACATAAAACCTCTAGATAATGTTTCATAATTTTTTTTTTAAAGAATCATTCTCTGAATTAATTATTAAATATCAAGGCCTCAAAATTATGGACTTGTAAAGTAAGTACTATAAATAGCTCCCTAAAAATTATGAATAAATTTCCACAAGTATATTTTGGCCTGAAATGATCAAAACCTAAGTCTCATGATTTTTCAATAGATAAATCATCAATAATTAATTTTTATTCTACCAAGCCCCTTTCCAAAACTTGTGAAGGAAGTACTAAATATAATCAAGTAAAAATTATAATAAAAATTCAGGGATGTTCACTTAGGTCTAGACTACCTTATGACCAAGTTCCATCTGATTAAAATGGACAGAATAACCAAAATTAATTAAAACACCATTTTGTGCCTTTTGGTAATTAATAAATGAAGTATCAGAAATATAAGCCATAAAATTCTAGTAAAATTATCAGGGGTTCTAAATGGCCTAAAACCTACTCTACCTAAGTTCCATAACTTTTGGTTTAGGTTTAGTGGCTGCATCTTCAAATTTGTGCTTCTACCCTAAAACTAGGGTTAGGGTTTTGAGGTGCCTACCTTCTCCAAGTCCTCTGAGGTTCCTACCAGAGAACGTAGGTTACACTACCTTCAATTCCACTGAGTTTCCAAGGCCATACAAGGGCATTTGCCCCTATGTCCTTCACAACCCCAAAAGGTCCTTCCATAGGGTTTGAGGTTGAATCCTATGGTAAATCTAGCCTACATCATCCCATTTTCCTTGAGAGGGTGACATTGGCCATGCCAAGGCAGTGACCAAAATCGCAGCCTCTGTTGAGGGGAGGGGACCACCCTAAGTCCATAGTGCACTTTTAATCAAGAATACCACCTTAAATCCTAACTAGGGTTTGGTGATTCCCTAGCCAAAACCTATCCAAAAGAGTTAACATTTTGTACAGAGCTAGGTATTGATGCCAGGGACCACTCTTCAAAATTTGGGAGGGTTTGGAGGTCATTTGACACCTTAATTAAATTACCCTAGCATTATTAAATAAAAGTAACAACTTTAGGCAAAGTGTCTCTAAAAATTCTGAGTTTTGGGCAGGCCCTAGGTATAGCTAGATTAGAGTCCCTGCCAAAATTTCAAGTGATTTGGACGAAGGATGTGGTGTGGGCACTCAGTTTAATGACTGTCTAGCCCTAAGTATATGTCCCACCAAAATGGGTGCCCTGGTCAAACCATGCACCTAAATTGGTTCAAATAAATTTTAAAATAAAGTAGACCCAAAGGGCTACAACTTTCATGTTGAAGGTTTTTCAACCAGGTGAGCCTAAGTATTTTTAAAATTTAAAACCAAAAATATCAAAATCTGTGACATAAATCACATTATTATAAATATATTTCCTATAGTTTAATCATATAGCCACACGAATCTTGAAGCAAAAGGGACAGAATCACTTCATCTTCCTTCTTGGTCCGACGGCCAGGATTCATCCCGCCTGGAGCCACTTCCAAGCTCTGTCTCCGGCGATCCAGCCCCTTCCCCGGCCGGCCACCGCCACCACCACCTCCGTTGAGGTGGTGGCTGTCGCCAGGCGGCGGCACAGCCGCCGGAGGGGTGTTTTCCGGCTGTTATAGTAGGAATATTTTCTGCCGAAAAACCATGAAAATCATGGTTTGGATCGGGCTCAATTGAGCCCGATCCTTTAACCTAATGAAACCTACGATCTACCTGTGAGTTAAGGAGATGGGGAGGACCTTGCTGGCGGCCTGAATGCGGGAGGAACGGCGGGATGCCATTGTCGATGGCGGCGGCGCTCGGCTTCTGCAACAACACAGTGGTCGGCCTGTTTCCTCCAGGTAAAAGCTCGAAAATGTTCCCCTCTGCCCACTGATGATGTTTAAATGGACAATTGGGGAGGGGGCGGCTGGTTCTTCAATGCCCATCAACACCATTAATAGTGTGGCTCGGTTTGAGTGGGGGGGGGGGGGGTGGGCTGAATCTACCCCTTGGTGGCCGGGAAATGGCTGGAATCAACTCCTCTTCCCTAGAGGAGTTGATTGCAGCCATTAAGAGTGGCTATTGGCCTCCTTTAGCCAGATACCACCCTTCCTTTCCTCTCCCCATCTTCTCTCTCCACCATTAATATGAATGGAAGCTCCCTTCTCTCTCCTAGTCACCCATGTTGACTGGTCAACACCATAGGCTATGTGCAGCCCACTTAGTCATAAGGGTTATGAATACTGATGCTAGCCTAAGGGAGGAAAGGCTTGAGCTTGGGTTAGCACATTTGGGCTAAGTTTGACTTGCCTTAAGCTAGGGTTGACTTAGGTCAAATGGATCATTCGGGTTGACCCCATTAGGACCTTGGTGACCCATTAGCCTCCCCTAAGGCCTATGTGGGGTTATGTAGGGTTACCTTACACTTTAGAGGTCACCTACCCTTAGTAAGGGCACTTTGACCAGATTTGGGGCTTGAGTTGACTTGGGTCAACATGGCCTCTAGGGATGACCCCAATGTGTCCTTAGTGATCCTTTGACTTCACTTTAGGGTTAGGAGGGCATAAGGGGGGTCCTCTAGTCTAGGAGTTGGTCAATTGACACTAAGTAGTCTAGTTTGACCCATTTAGGGTTAGGGTTGACTTTGGTCAACTGAGTCTCTTTGATTGACCCCAGTGGGTCCTTATGGCTCTAATGGGCCTCCCAAGGTATTAGGGGGTGTTGTGGTAGGGTCTTGGGGTCAAGGTGTAGCCCCATGGTCATCCTAAACCATTGTTCAGAGTTCTACTATTTGCAGATCATGATGATTTTCAACACCTTGTCTCCTATCTCTTGGCCCATTTCTGGCTTCCTAGGGTTTGTCATGACCTAGTCATGGACAAAACCACTCCTAAGGGTCTAGTTCGAAATGGGATGTTACAAATCCCAATAAACAAAACAAAGATTTCGTCCCCGAAATCAAGGTTAAGCCTCCGGGAATTTCTACCGTAGAAAAGAAACTTGTAACATCTCATCACGAAGCCAGGTTGCCAAATTAGGTTTTGAGGGAAACCTAAGTCTATACCCAATTGGACTAATTGGTGAGCCAAGATCCCAATAAACAAAAGATAAGCCCCCAATAAACAAAAGTTTAGCCTCTACTCTTCCTGGAGCAGCCCTACTAGTTTAAAGTAGGAAAATAAATTAAACATCTTGAGGGGTTGTGAGGTATACCTGACTGAACAGCTCTGGGTATCTTTGTCGCATCAGGTCTTGCGATTCCCAGGTATGCTCCTCCTGACCGTGGTTCCTCCATAGGACTTTGACCAATGGAACCTTCTTGCGACGCAAGATCCGTACTCCTCGGTCGTCGATCCTAACCTACTCCAAACGAACTGACCGGTCTGAAGCTACCGGCCCTTCGGTGGTCAAAATCTGCTGCTCCGAGCATAGCAGATCCCTCCTCAGCAAAGAAATATGGAAGACGTCATACAGAGATGCCAGCTCTGGTGGCAACTCCAGCCTGTAGGCTAGGGGCCCGATCCGCTCCAGGATCCTGTAAGGGCCCATGTACCTAGGGCTGGGCTTCTTCCTCCGGCCATGCACCCGTGAAATTCCATGCATGTGTTGGATCTTCAGAAACACTCTGTCCCCCACCTAAAACTCCACCTGACGATGTCGGGCGTCATAGTACTTATCATGTCTGCTCTGCGCCTCTAACACCCTGTCCCTGATCAGCCTCACCTGAGCCTCGGTGTCTTCAACAAAATCTGATCCCAACGCCTTCCGATCTTCGTCCTGAATCCAAGAAAGTGGGGTCCGGCATTTCCTTCCATACAAGGCTTCGTAAGGCGCCATCCTGATGCTGGACTGGTAGCTGTTGTTATAGGAGAACTCGACCAGGGGTAAGAGCTTCTCCCATGGTTCCCCGCGGTCCAAAATGCATAACCTCAAAAGATCCTCCAGCGTCCGGTTGGTGCGTTCTGTCTGCCCGCCCGTCTGGGGATGGAACGCGGTGCTGAAGGTCAATCGTGTGCCTAAGTAAGCTTGCACGGATCACCACTCTCTAGAAGTGAATCGGCCATCCCGATCTGACACGATCGTCTTGGGCACCCCGTGATATCGAACGAACTACTCCACAAATCTCCGTACTAATACTCCCACAGTGTCGTCCTTCGTGATCGGAATGAACCGGGCTACCTTTGTCAACCGATCGACGATGACCCAAATCGAGTCATTACCTGTTCGTGATTGGGGGAGTCCGTGAATAAAGTCCATCGCGATGTCTTCAAACTTCCACTCCGGTACCGGGAGTGGTTGCAACAACCCCGCGGGGTTTTTGCACTCTGCCTTCACTAGCTGGCAAGCTTCGCAGTGGGTCACAAACCGAGTGATATCCTTCTTCATGCCAGGCCAGTACATAGTCTTCTTCAAATCCGCAGTCATCTTCATAATCCCCGGGTGCACCGAGTATCTGCTGTGATGGGCCTCTGCCATAATATCTTCCCGGACCTGGCCTCCTTCCGGTATATAAGTCCGACTTCTAAAGCATACCACACCATCCCTCATCGTGTAATCTCTTGTTGCACCGTTCTCCAAGGCCTAGAATATCGGCTCCAATTTCACATCTCGCCTTTGTCCCTCCCTGACTCGGTCCCGGATATCGTCGGTAGTACTCACCGCAGCTAAATACTCCATGTAAAGCTCGGAGTCCTCGGATGACACTAGTTTTATGTGCATATCCTCCAATCTTCTCACCAGCTCCATAGACATAACCTGGGGCCCGGCCTTGGAAGTGGCAGCTCTCCGACTCAATGCGTCAGCCACCACGTTTGCCTTCCCTGGATGGTAGTGCATCTCATACTGATAATCTGCTAAGAACTCCACCCAGCGCCTCTGCCTGATGTTCAGTTCCTTCTGCGTATCCACGTATTTCAGGTTCTTATGGTCGGAGTAGATGTCGCAGTGGACTCCATAAAGATAATGGTGTCAGACCTTCAAAGCAAAAACGACCGCCCCCATCTCAAGGTCGTGCACCGGATAGTTCTGTTCATGCTTCTTCAACTGGCGAGACGCATATACAATCACATGACCCTTCTGCATCAGTACAGCTCCCATGCCCTGGTAGGAAGCATCGGTGTAGACCTGAAATCCTTCTCTCCCTGAGGGAAGAGCTAGAATGGGAGCCGAGGTTAGTCGATTCTTTAGCTCATGGAAGGCTGCCTGGCACTGCGGGGTCCACACGAAAGGTACCTCCTTCTTCGTCAAAGATGTGTGCGGGAGGGCGATTCGAGAGAATCCCTCCACGAACTTCCGGTAATAACTGGCAAGTCCTAGGAAACTTCGTACGTCGGTGGATGTCTTCAGCTGCGGCCAATCCCGAATTGCCTGAATCTTTGCCGGATCCACTGCCAACCCGACTCCACTGATAATATGGCCTAAGAAGCCCACCTCCTTCAGCCAAAACTAACATTTGCTAAACTTTGCATATAATTGCTTCTCCCGCAGTCTCTGTAGGGTCAGTGCCAGATGGCGAGTGTGCTCCTCCTCCGTTCTCGAGTAGGTGACGATGTCATCGATAAACACAATGACAAACACATCTAGATACTCCTTGAAAACCTGGTTCATGAGGGTCATGAACACTGAAGGTGCATTGGTGAGCCCGAAGGGCATCACCGTAAACTCGAATAAACCATATCTGCTACTAAAAGCAGTCTTCTGAATATCCTCCTCTCGAATCTGAAGCTGGTAGTATCCCGACCTCAAGTCTAATTTCGAAAAGAACTACGCTCCCTACAGCTGGTCGAACAACTCGTCTATCCTTGGGAGTGGATAGGTATTCCGGACCATCAACCGATTTAGTGCTCGGTAGTCGATGCACAATCTGAGAGTCCCGTCTTTCTTTTTAACGAACAATACCGGGGCTCCCCATGGTGAAGAGCTTGGCCGAACAAATCCGGCTTCCACTAACTCCTGAAGCTGGCTCCGAAACTCTGTCAATTCCCTTGGGGCCATCCGGTAAGGGGCCTTAGATGCCGGCTTGGCCCCCGGCACAAGCTGTATCTGAAAGTCCTGCTCCCTGCGCGGGGGTAATCCGGGTAATTTTTCTGGAAAGACGTCCTCAAACTCCCGCACCACCGGGATATTCGATATAGAATTCATGGCCTCCGCCATCTCAAACAGCACCTCGTAGACTTCCTCCCCCTGTAAATAGGCCTTAACGGCCTGTACTGAAGATAAGGGTATACGTGAGGCAGGTCTTATACCTTCGATGATGATGATGGAGTCCCCGTGCCTCACGGTGATCCTCTTTGCTTGACAATCAATCTGGACATGGTTCCATGGTAACCAAGTCATGCCCAGGATCAGCTCGAAGACTAGCATCCTTAGGACCGTTGCTGATACCTCGAACGGCTATCCTCCAATCTCCGCCTCCAAGCTACAGTGGGCAGAGGTGAGTATCTCTGATCCGTCGGCTAGACGCACCCTTCTCATCCGGCCTGTGAATCGTTCCACTCCTTCCAGCCCTTCCAGAAAGGCCTCCGACACAAACGAGTGCGAGGCACCCGTGTCAGACAGAGTATAGGCGGGCTTGCCGCTGATGATGACTATACCTAGGACGGTTAAATGTCTTAGTAATTTATACCTAGTTTTTCCTTCCTATTTATTCTACTTAGGGCAGTTCTACTGGTTGGGTATTTGAGAAAGGGAAATTAATTTAAATAATTTTAAATATCTGGGCGTACCTGCTATGACCTGCTCTGGATTCCAAGGCTGTGCTATGTCCAGAGCATAAACCTGCTCCCTTTCCTGTCTTCGATCTCCTCCCAGGTAACCACGTCCTTGGCCGCATCCCCGGCCTCCGAAATGCTGAGCAGGTGGGCCACCCTGTGGTGCTGGAGGTGGTGCCACCCTCATGGGGCAGTTTCTCCGGAGGTGACCCACCTGATGACAATGGAAGCACTCCGGTGGGGGATACACCATACCCACGGGTCTCGGCATCTCCTGTGTCCGAAAAGGTTGAGGGGCCAATATCACCTGCTCTCTCGGCTCCCGCCTCACCACCTGATGAGGCTGATCCTCTGTCCTTCTCCCCTCTGGTATAGCACCTCTCCGTTGATCCTTTCTGGCCCTCTGGCCCTGATCCTCCGCTTGTCGCTTCCGGCCCCTAGTGGTGTGCCAATCAGCCTCAATCCTCTTTGTCATCTCCAAAATCCGGGAGATAGGCCCGTCGGATACAAACAACAAGGCCTCCCTCAACTCCTCTTTCAGACCCTTATAGAACCTCTTGATGTATCCTGCTTCGTCCAGCTAGTACGAACCTGCATATCTAGCCAAATGGTCGAACTCTCGATGGTACTCCACCATCGTCCTGGTGCCCTGCTTCAGCTGTAAGAACCGCTCTTCCAACTCGTCCCTGGCCGACTACGGAACAAAATGCTCCAGCGGCGTGGCCCTAAATTCCTCCCCGGTAATTTTCGCAACCTCCCTATCAGCAAATGTCGTGTCCAGCAGTGTCTTCCACCACCTCTTGGCATGAGACTCCAGGCAAGATACCACCAAGGCCACCCTCTCCTCCCAGGGGCACCGTATCCCGGTCAACATCTCGTATATAATATCCATCCACTCCTCTGTCCGCACTGCCGACTCTGTCCCCAAGTAGGACGTGGTAGAGAGTCCTCGAAAGGTGCTCATCCAGTTGGCCCCCTGGTTTGGATGCGGGGCCGGAGCCTGTTGAGCCCGGAAGGCCTCAAGGATAGCTGTAAGAGTTTGGCCCATGTCTGACTGAAGGAAAGGAGTGGGGACCAGGGGAGGTGGTGCAATGTCCGGAGTCTGCTGAGCTCCGCATTGCGGGCTGGGCTGAGCAGGGGGCTGCAAAACGAACTACATTAGTAGGTAATCGACTCAATACCTAATAAAAAGTGGACAATTTAAATGTGATTCCTCATATGGGCACACCACTGCTTCCGCTGCTTAGTTTGTCCCCAAACGAAACTCGCGCGGGGGTGACCCAGGGTTGTGGACTGCTACTTTTCGATCGAGGTCTCCTCTGATACCACTGTAAGACCCCCCCCCCTTTTTTTCTTTTTGAACATCGGGGTCTTAGGCCCAGAACCGCCATTTTGCGGTGACTTCTTCACGCCCTGAAGGGTCATTACCACAAAGCGCCGATTCTGCCAGCCACTTCGATCACAGAAAAGTAGCACAATAAAGTAAATGAAGATTGGCAGTCCACAGAAAATCACATATCATAGTAAATATATCTCCACGAAGGGAGTGTCCGCAGAAGAATACATCAGAGTATCAAAATACGGGCTTATGCCCGGTACATCATGTCCTCACTACAAGTCACTCATGCGGAAGCAAAAACAAAAAATCTACTCAAGGTCGAGACTCACGGTCCCGGCTGTATGAACTCCGGAGCTAGACTGCCCCACCTCCAAGCGCACCGGTCTCTGGTGCTGCTCCTCCATGCTGGGCTCCACGATCCCCTAAAATGATGCGGTTCAAAAACCGTTAGTCTAAAAGACTAAGTCCTATCATCCCCGCCCCTTCCCCCATGGCTCCTAGGCACCGAATGGAGAGGAAGAAAGGGGAGGACTTGAAGGTGGAGAATATCAAAAACAGATGGCAGCGGACCTATACTAGCAATTCTATAACAGGTATAGACAATAAGATGAAATATGAAAAGTAACCTTCACTTATGTGAGAACACATAAGGCAAGGGGTCTTCTGTAAGGCTCCCATCGTATAAAAAGTCTCATACCAATTTATACGTTGGGGTGTCGGTGATCAAATAGCAATATATATATATATATATATATATATATATATATATATATATATATATATATATATATATATATATATATATATATATATATACAAACCATATCAAAATTGACCTTAATTTATAAACATACCCACACAAGCTTATAGACCAAGGGGTCGTTTTGCAGGTCCTAATGTATAAGCGCCCCATTCCACTTATACATTAGGTGTCAGGGGTTAAATGAATCGATCATGCTATGACATGCAAGTGGGTATGATGGAAATGCAAGTGCAACACACACACCCGACTATGTGCACACAGACCTCTAGTTCCCCCTATCTGGAGCCGTAACCTCCCAGGATAACTCCATAGTGGCATACGGAAGCGATGGGTTGGGCCTCGCCCACCTCTAAACCAGTAAATCACTACCAGTCAGACCTATCGTACGCCTCAACGCTTTGTGCATGAAGCGGACTCCTGCGTACTCTTGCCGGCTGGCACACCGGACTTCTGTTGGCGAAGTGCTAACCACACTTGCCGAGTCAACGTATTGGCGTCGGTGCATCTACCCTCCAATACCGAAGACGCACCACCTTAATTTCCTTTCCTTTTATGCACATGCAAATTTAGCGTAAACAAAAACCGAACCGAAGCTCCGAGGACCCAAAACGTCCGTCTCAAACAATCGAGCCGAAGCTCCCCGGACCCAAAGTCCGTCTTTTAACCATCCGAGACGAAGCTCCCATCTATCTTCCTGTGCTACCTGTGTTCGTGAAATGTGCAACCCTAATTGCTAAGTTACTCTTTTCAGCTTGTTAATACAGTTTACATTAACCCAGGACTGCCCCTGGTATTCCCTGTGAAGGGCTCTCAAGGGGCACTAGGAACTATATTGGGATTACGCCCAGCGTTCCCTTTCGCAAGGTACTTATTATTATTATTGGTTGATTCCCTTACCCATTATTTTCTCATGTTACGATAGGCTGATCCTAGGATGATTTGACTCTTCTTCACCTCGGGGAGGACGATCTTTCGTCGAACCCGAGCGCCTCTAAACCCTAGCCAAAACAACACTCAACTCATATTAGCTTCCAATGATGCTTCTAATCCTATTTATCCCTTCCAGCAAACCAACAAACCCAACACATGTGTTTTAATTCATATTCCAATTTATCTCCTACAGTTTTACTAAATGCAGACCACTTAAACTATATGACCCGTAAAATGGGAAGTATACCAAATGATCATCCAGTACTCATGTAATAATTATTGGAGGGCTATAATGGCATTCGTAGCCTAAATCCATAATTTCCTAATTTTCATAATTTAACCGATAATTTATTTATTTATTGTAATAACCAAGAGTTTCAAGTTTGAACATAAAGTACAAGTTTTAGACAAGATAAAATTCCAGTAAATTTATGTTAAATGCAAAATGAATAATCATCTAAAAATTCAGAATCTCTCAATTTTTCAGCAAGTTTTAAGGCCTTAAATTTTATTTCAAATTTATTCCATAATAAATCATTTTAAGGGGATGCACAACAATAATACTTCCAAAAATTCAGAGAAAATTCCAGGATAATTATAAGGACACATAAAACCTCTAGATAATGTTTCATAATTTTTTTTTGAAAGAATCTTTCTCTGAATTAATTAAATATCAAGGTCTCAAAATTATGGACTTGTAAAGGAAGTGCTATAAACAGCTCCCTAAAAATTATGAATACATTTCCACAAGTATATTTTGGCTTGAAATGATCAAAACCTAAGTTGCATGATTTTTCAACATATAAATCATCAATAATTAATTTTTATTCTACCAAGCCCCTTTCCAAAACTTGTGAAGGAAGTACTAAATATAATCAAGTAAAAACTATAATAAAAATTCAGGGATGTTCACATAGGTCTAGACTACCTTATGACCAAGTTCCATCTGATTAAAATGGACAGAATAACAAAAATTAATTAAAACACCATTTTGGGCCTTTTGGTAATTAATAAATGAAGTACCAGAAATATAAGCCATAAAATTCTAGTAAAATTACCGGGGGTTCTAGATGGCCTAAAACCTACTCTACCCAAGTTCCATAACTTTTGGTTTAGGTTTAGTGGTTGCATCTTCAAATTTGTGCTTCTACCCTAAAACTAGGGTTAGGGTTTTGAGGTGCCTACCTTCCTCCAAGTCCTCTAAGGTTCCTACTAGAGAACTTAGGTTACACTACCTTCAATTCCACTGAGTTTCCAAGGTCATACAAGGGCATTTGCCCCTATGTCCTTCACAACCCCAAAAGGTCCTTCCATAGGGTTTGAGGTTGAATCCTAGGGTAAATCAAGCCTAGATCATCCCATTTTCCTTGAGAGGGTGACATTGTCCATGCCATGTCAGTGACCAAAATCTCAGCCTCTGTTGATGGGAGGGGACCATCCTAAGTCCATAGTGCACTTTTTATCAAGAATACCACCTTAAAGCCTAACTAGGGTTTGGTGATTCCCTAGCCAAAACCTGTCCAAAAGAGTTAACATTCTGTACAGAGCTAGGTATTGATGCCAGGGACCACTCTCCAAAATTTGGGAGGGTTTGGAGGTCATTTGACCCCTTAATTAAATTACCCTAGCATTATTAAATAAAAGTAAAAACTTTAGGCAAAGTGTCTCTAAAACTTCTGAGTTTTGGGCAGGCCCTAGGTATATCTAGATTAGACTCCCTGCCAAACTTTCAAGTGATTTGGACCAAGGATGAGGTGTGGGCACTCAGTTTAATGACTGCCTAGACCTAAGTATATGTCCCACCAAAATGGGTGCCCTGGTCAAACCATGCACCCAAATTGGTTCACATCAATTTTAACATAAAGTAGACCCAAAGGGCTACAACTTTCATGTTGAAGGTTTTCCAACCAGGTGAGCCTAAGTATTTTTAAAATTTAAAACCAAAAATATCAAAATCTGTGACATAAATCACATTATTATAAATATATTTCCTATAGTTTAATCATATAACCGCACGAATCTTGAAGCAAAAGAGACGGAATCCCTTCATCCTCCTCCTTGGGCCGACGACCAGGATTCATCCCGCCTGGAGACACTTCCAAGCTCTGCCGCCGGCGATCCAGCCCCTTCCCCGACCGGCCACCGCCACCACCACCACCACCTCCGTTGAGGTGGTGGCTGTCGTCAGGCGGCGGCACAGCCGCCGGAGGGGTGTTTTCCGGCGGTTATAGTAGGAACATTTTCTGCCGAAAAACCATGAAAATCATGGTTTGGATCGGGCTCAATTGAGCCCGAACCTTTAACCTAAGGAAACCTACGATCTACCCGTGAGTTAAGGAGAGGAGGAGGACCTTCCTGGCGGCTTGAATGCGGGAGGAACGGCGGGATGCCATTGTCGATGGTGGCGGCGCTCGGCTTCTACAACAACACAGTGGGACGGTCTGTTTCCTCCAGGTAAAAGCTCGAAAATGTTGCCCTCTGCCCACTGATGATGTTTAAATGGACAATTGGGGAGGGGCGGCTGGTTCTTCAATGCCCATCAACACCATTAATGGTGTGGCTCGGGTTGAGTGGGGGGGGGGGGGGGGGCTGAATCTACCCCTACCCTTGGTGGCCGGGAAATGGCTGGAATCAACTCCTCTTCCCTAGAGGAGTTGATTTCAGCCATTAAGGGTGGCTGTTGGCCTCCTTTAGCCGGCTACCACCCTTCCTTTCCTCTCCCCCATCTTCTCTCTCCACCATTAACATGAAGGGAAGCTCCCTTCTCTCTCCTAGTCACCCATGTTGACTGGTCAACACCATAGGCTATGTGCAGCCCACTTAGTCATAAGGGTTATGAAGAGTGATGCTAGCCTAAGGGAGGAAAGGCTTGAGCTTGGGTTAGCCCATTTGGGCTAAGTTTGACTTGGCTTAAGCTAGGGTTGACTTAGGTCAAATTGATCATTTGGGTTGACCCCATTGGGTCCTTGGTGACCCATTGGCCTCCCCTAAGGCCTATGTGGGGTTATGTAGGGTTACCTTACACTTTAGAGGTCACCTACCCTTAGTAAGGGCACTTTGACCAGATTTGGGGCTTGAGTTGACTTGGGTCAACTTGGCCTCTAGGGTTGACCCAAATGTGTTCTTAGTGACCCTTTGACTTCACTTTAGGGTTAGGAGGGCATAGGGGGGTCCTCTAGGCTAGGAGTAGGTCAATTGACCCTAAGTAGGCTAGTTTGACCCATTTAGGGTTAGGGTTGACTTTGGTCAACTGAGTCTCTTTGATTGACCTCAATGGGTCCTCATGGCTCTAATGGGCCTCCCAAGGTATTAGGGGGTGTTGTGGTAGGGTCTTGGGGTCAAGGTGTAGCTCCATGGTCATCCTAAACCATTGTTCAGAGTTCTACTATTTGCAGACCATGATGATTTTCAACACCTTGTCTCCTATCTCTTGGCCCATTTCTGGCTTCCTAGGGTTTATCATGACCTAGTCATGGACAAAACCACTCCTAGGGGTCTAGTTGGAAATGGGATGTTACACGGAGAACTATGGAGGGAATGCGATTGATGTGATAACAAGAGAGGAGGACAACATAGCACCAAAAGGAGCGAGGAACATGCATTTGGGTCAGCAGAGTGCGAGCGACATCAAGGAGGTGACGTTTTTTGCATTCCACCACCCCATTTTGTTGTGAGGTGTAGACACAGCTAGTTTGATGAATAACACCATGATGCAAACAGAAGGAAGAGAAATCATGGCTAAGATACTCCTTAGCATTGTCAGAACGAAGGATTTTAATAGATGTATCAAACTAAGTCTTGATCATAAAATAAAACGATGTCCAGACAGAGAACAGTTCGGAGCAATCCTTGAGAAGATACACCCACGTACACCTAGAGAAATCATCAATAAATATGACAAAATATGAACTACCCCGACCAACGGTGAAGGTAGGAGCAGGACCCCACACGTTAGATTGAACGAGGTCGAACAGACGGGAAGAGCCACGACTTTGCGTTGGTGGGAAGGATGAGCGATGATGCTTACCGAGCTGACATGCATCGCAATATAGAGGAGGAGGATGAGCAGGGAGGTGGGGCAGAAGCTGGTGCAGAAGCCTGAGAGGAGCATGTCCAAGGCGAAGATGCCATTGGAGAAGATCTGTATAGGAGGAGGAGAAGGCGGATAAAGCGGAAACATTGTCGAGGAAGTAGAGGCCGCTGCTATCAGTCCCAGTAGCAATCATCCGTTGGGAGTCCAGATCCTGAAAAGAACACGAAGTAGGAGTGAATGTGACAGAACACCGTAGTTGCTTGCATAGAGAATTAATCGATAATAAATTGCAAGGGAACATGGGCACATAGTGGGTATCTGCTAGACGAAGAGACAGAGTGACTTGAACCACCCCATCCCATTGACTGGAGATGAAGAGTCGTCCGCAACAATGACCGGAGGCAACCGATCATGTGTTTCTAGATGAGAAAAACACTGAGAATTGTCCGTAATATGATTGGTAGCACTATATTCGATCAAACATCTTCCGTGAGTAACAACATGGGCACTACCAGAAGATGTGACCATCGAGGCGACTGCATGGAGGAGATGGAGGCCATAGAAGAGAGCAGCTACAGAAACAAGCCGCGACAAGAAGGAGAAGTCTCTAGAACAGGTCGTAGTGACTTAAGGGCAGGTCGCGGAGACAAAGAAGAGGAGGAAGGCTACAACAGGCCGCAGTGACTTAAGGATAGATCACAGCGACAAAGAAGAGGAGAGCGGCTAGAATAGGTCGTAGCGACTTAAGGACAGGTTGCCGCGACAAAGAAGAGGAGAGCGGCTAGAAAAGAAGAAACAAGAGGCCGCAACACAAAGAGTCAGAAGAGGCCGCAAACATGGAGAAACAAGCCGCGCGAACAGGGCAACAGTCAGAAGAGAAAACAAGGCGCGCGAACAGGGAAACAATCAGAGAAGGAATCAAGCCACGAGAACAGGTCGCGAAAAGAAGAAACAAGCCGCACGCGCAGATAAAGCTCAGTCAGGAGGAAAGGACCGAGTCCTCTGTTACCATGTGCGAATAGAAAAGAGCAGACCAAAAATTTGGAGTAATGTAAACTTTATTATCCAAAAAAGGTATCAATTACAATGGTATAGCCTCCTTTTTATAGAATGGAGGAGATGAGAGAGATTACAATTAAGTAATATGGGACTAAAAATTTACAAGTATATGCGGCTTTACAAAAAACAAACTGGACAGGCCGGGCGGTTAGACAAGCCGGCTAATCGCCTGACAACACACAAGAGGAGAGAATAAGCGCCACAAAGATCAAGCTGCCGTAGGAGACCGCTAGACCGCCCGGTCTCCAAGTCGTTTGAGACAAACCGCCAGACCGCTGGGATACCAAACAGCAACAGCCCGACATACAGACCGGCCAGAATAACCCGGTACACCGCCCGGTCATCGAACAGCAACAGACCGCCCGACCTCCATATTGCAAAAATTAATTGCTGACTTCCCGGAGAATGAAAATTGGCTGGAGAATATTTTCTTTAATGTGTTTCCTCAACTGTCCCAATTAATTAAGCAAGTAATTATCCTAATGAAGACCATAATTAATGCTGCCAATAACAGCTATATTCAGAGAATATAAGCACTAATTACATAGGAAATTATTGCTAAATAATATATGGAATATGGACAGAAAATGAGGAAAATTCTAAGTTTGGAACTGCAACAGAAATCGTCGACCAAAGAACAGATTTTGTCGACTTGAGCTCAAAGTTCGTCGAGCTGAGAAATCATGTTCATCGACCTGAGAAAGCCTGTTCGTCGACCAGTGCTCAGCAAACTGCATTCTGTGAATAACTTGCCAATTCTATGGTCCAAGTTCGTCGAGCACAGATTCTGTCTTCGTCGCGCTGAGTTCAGAGAAAATATCTTGGAAAGAATGTGTTGAAGTTGAAATGCAGACTTTGTCAACCTGATCTCGAATATCGTCGAGCTCAACTCAGAGAATTAACTCTGAGTTCGTCGATTAGCAATCGACGATCATTGATCTGAGTTCGACGAATGTCGAACTTATAAACTGAACTTGATTTCTTCTAAGTCCTGAGTCAATCTGAGGTCTTCTGCTAGGTTGTCCATGTAAGGTTGAATCTAATGACTTATCCTAAACTCTAGGACTCAAAATATATGACCCTGGCTATACATTGTGGGTCAGACATCCTAGTTAGTGAATCTATCCCAAATCCAACTAGGGATCCAACACTACCCCTCCGGTTTATTTTTTCTTCATGGAGGGATGCTTTAAGGTAAGCTTCTGAATCCCTCCTACCAAGGAGATCGTTGAGATCTTGTAATTTTACGGTGTGCTGGTCTTGCCGTTTTCCTCTATCGAGATGCCATGGATAATGGGATTATGATTGTTTTTTTCAGATCACGATTCTTGCATGATTGTCCGGCTCCTCCCCAATTAATATAATGTTCGCCATGATATTGATGATCGGGTCGAGATTCAGAGAACCAAGAGGTGGCTTGCATTCAAAGAGAAGACCGACTAACATCATAGACGAATTAAAATTGGCTGGAGAATATTTTCTTTGACGATAGTCGTGCTACACCCGACAAACTCAGAGTAAATTATCTGAGTTGAGCTCGACGATATTCGAGCTCAGGTCGACGAACTCTGGAAGTTCAACTTCAACATATTATGTCTAGTATACTTTCTCTGAACTCAGCTCGACGAAGATAGATTGTCAGCTCGACAAACTTGGACCATAAAATTGGGAAGCTTTTCACAGAAAGTAGTTAGCTGATCTCAGGTCTACGAACTTGGATCTCAGGTCGACGAAAAAGAATTCTCGGGTCGACGAACATGATCTCTCTAGTCGACGAACTTTGATCTCAAGTCGACGAAATCTGATCTCTGGTCGACGAATTCTGTGCAGTTCCAGACTTAGAATTTTCCTCATTTTGTCCTTATTCTCTAGCAGTAATTAATGCTTATATTCTCAGAATATTGTTGTTTGTGGCAGCATTGATTATTATCTTCATCAGGTTAATTACTTGCTCTTTTTAATGGGATAGTTGGGGAAATTCATTAATGAAAATATTCTCTCCAGCCGATTTTCATTCTCCAAGCCATCAACAATTAATGTAGACCATTCAAAATTCAAAGGAGAATTCGACAGAGATATATAAAAGAGATTTTCCTTTCAGTCGACAAGAAGGACATAGAGAATAAATAGAGAATACACAGCACACAACAGATAGAGAAGATTTACAGAGACATACTCAAGATCATCTGCTTCTCTGTATAGAAAATAGTGTGTTTTCTCTTTGACCTTACTGAAGAAGAAGAAGAAGAACAAAAAAAAATACAAATCTAGACTCTTCTTCAACTTCCACTCCAGGATTCTTCAAGGACAACAAAATTCTATCAGTCAGAAGTTCCTGGATCATTTTCAAGTCAAGGCAGAAGACTGAAGACCTACACCCTTTGCAATACTCCAAGTGATATTGAAAGGAGTTCTTGACAACAAAAAATCCACAAGTCTTCTCCGTTGAATAGAGAAAGAGAAGACATCATCAATCTCTCCCCCCTGTATAAAGGGTTTATTAACTCCCTTTAAATATTTATTTGGTTTTTGAGCACCTGATCAAAAGCTCATTGGTGGCAATCACCTGATCAAAATCTGCTAGAGGATTCCTACCAGGGTGGTAGAAGAGTGGATGTACCAAAGTTGGGGAACCACAATAAAAGTTCTTGTGTTATCTGGTTGCCCTCTTCTTGTTGTTCTTGTTGTGGCTGTGATAGGGTAGTTGTGCTGTGATATATCTATATGCTGTGTTAGATTACTTTAGCTTAGATAATCTCTTCTCTGATAATATTGGTATCACATTTATTTTCATTACTCTGGTAATATTTTAGACAGCAAAAAGATTTTAGATTACTCTATTCACCACCCACCCCCCGCCCCCTCTAGAGTAAATCAGGTCTAACCCAATCTTTCAATTGGTATTAGAGCAGTTTCCTTTGGTTGTACAAGCTAACCCTTGAACCAAATGATCTGCTGTTAGATCTGAACCTACGATTACATATTTCACAGCATGGCACAGAACAAGGATTATGCAAGCACCAGACCTCTAGTCTGAAATTTGAATAGATTTGCTATCTGGAAGGCAAGAATAAGACTGTATATGAATTCAATTGATGAGGACATCTATAATTCTATTTTTACAGGTCCTCCTCAACCTACAACATCTATATCTATATCAACATCAAGCACTCATGATGTTCCACCACCTGAGTGGACAGATGCACAAAAGAAGGCAAAGTTTGCTGATGAAAAAGCCATGAACATATTGGCTCAAACCATGTCAGATGACATCTTCCAAAAGGTGGCTGAATGCACCTCTGGCAAGGCAATATGAGACTCTCTCAACCAGATGGTTGCTGGCTCAGCAGATGAGAGAAAAGATAGAAGATCAACTATCTTCTCATAGTATGAGAACTTCAAGAAAGATGAAGCTAAATCTGTTATTGACATGTACAACAGATTATGTTCCATTATCAGTGAATTAAAGACCTTGGACAAAGACATTTCTCTCACTGAGGTGAATGATAAAATCCTCATGTTCTTCTCAAGCTCATGGTATTCTAGGATCTGGCCAATCAAGGAGGCCAGAAGTCTGAATGAGATTTCCGCAGAATCTCTCCTGGGAAAGCTCAAATCATATGAGCTGTTGATTAAATCTGGGAAGCTGTAGAATAGAAGACTCCCTCATCAACAAGGAAGGAGCAGAATATATCTTTTAAAGCTACAGAAGAACCTGAAGCTTCAACATCAAATGAAGAACTCCTAAGTCTCTTAGCCAAGAGATTCTACAAGTTGGCTAGGAAGGACTTCAGGAGAAAGTCATCCAGGCAGGATGACAAACCCAGATATGATAAAACACCCACTAAAGAAATAGTATGTTTTGGGTGCAGGATACCAGAACACTTCATCTCAGAGTGCCCTGAAAATCAAAAGAAAGAAAGAAGAAGAGAGAAAGACTCCAGAAGACAACAATACAGCAGGCCTTCCTCCAGCAAGTACAAAAAGAAGGAAAAGGGTTTTGTTGCTGAAACCTGGAGTGATACAGAAGATGAATCCACATCCTCTAGCTCCAGTGAAGAGGAAGAAGAGGCAAAGGCAAGGGAAGTCTGCCTCATGGCTATCAATGCCTCTTGCAACCGATCAGATGTTGAAGAATAATCTGACAATGAAGAATCTAAATCTGAAGCTGATCATGTACTCTCTTCATTTGATTATAGTTCTGATAACTTTAAAATTGAATTTAAATCCATGTGCATAGATTTAATAAATTCTAAAAACGAAATTAAGACACTTAGAGAAAAATTATCTGAACAAGAAAACCTTATTTCAGAAAACATTAAATTAAAAGATGAATTAACATTAGCTCAAGAGCAAATAATTAAATTTTAGTTAGCTGTGGCTAGGAAACTTGAATCCCTAAATGGGAGAAGTATCAAGTTAATGGACATCACAAGTACAGTAAATGCCAGATTAAATGGCAAGCTGGTCTTAGGTGCATCATCAAGCCAGCCCCCACTAATTCAGAAAAATATATTAACTACTCCAATTAATTTTGTTTCTAAAAAGGGAAAAGAAAAGATATAAACTAATAATAATGCTAATAAAACTGAATTAAAACCTAAGAATAAGAAAAGGAAACAAAATAAGAAAATGCAAATTATTACAATGTTCAACATATTTCGTCGAACGCAGATCGACAAAATATGTACAGTTTCTCGAACTCCACTCGACGAACTCTGAACGCGGACTTATATTATAATTATTCGTTGAACTATGATTGACGAAACCAGTATGGTTCGTAGACCACAGATCGATGATTTTGGGGCTCAGCAAAATGACTGGTTTCATTCTCTAAGTGGAGTTCGATGAACTCACACCCATTGGTCAAACTCAGGTCGACCAACTCACTTGAATTCATCGAACGCAGATCAGTATAAAAAAAAATTTAACTATTCTAAAACTTATAATCAAACTAGAAAACCCGTTAATCCATTTGCTAATTTGGAAATTCCACCTAG
This sequence comes from Platanthera guangdongensis, assembly GCA_039583875.1. NCBI lineage: Eukaryota > Viridiplantae > Streptophyta > Magnoliopsida > Asparagales > Orchidaceae > Platanthera > Platanthera guangdongensis. The sequence continues at coordinate 52,009,503 of CM077147.1, forward strand.
GAGATATCATCCCTTAGGATATAAATCTCAACCTGAATTTTCTGTTATATCAAGTTTTTCATATCAGAAAAATAAAGGTCCCAAGGTAACCTGGGTCAAGAACCACTAATTTTTCCCTTTGCAGGAAAAGAGCTGTCCAGCTTTTAATCAATAATGGTATCTGGACAGTGGATTCTCCAAGCATATGAGTGGCAGCAAGGACAACCTAAATAAATACAAGTCCAAGCTGGGACCAAAGGTGATCTTTGGTGACTCAAATTGTGGCTAGACTGAAGGTTTTGGAGAAGTTAAGATTGGAGCAGTTACTTTCAAAAGGGTTTCATATGTCAGTGGACTGAAACATAACCTCATCTCCATAAGTCAACTATATGATGATGTTTATTAGGTATCTTTTAACTCAAGCTCTTGTATTATTTCTACTAAAGAAAACCAAACTGTTTTAATTGGAAATATACAAGACAACATATATGTAGTTAATTTTCAATCTGCAACATCAGTTATTTGTTTATTTAATCTTATTAGCAATCTGAATGATTTATGGCATAAAAGATTAGGTCATGTTAATCTGAAAAACATTGCTAGGTTATCTAAAGACAACCTTGTTAGAGGATTGCCTTCTAGTCCCTACAAGAAGGAAGGCCTCGGTAGGGCTTGTCAATTAGGCAAGCAAACTAAATCTAGCTTTAAATCAGTTAATAAGAGTGATTCACCTAGGATCTTGTACTTGCTACACATGGACCATTTTGGCACTATTGTTGTACAAAGCCTAGGAGGGAAATCTTATACTCTAGTTATTGTGGATGACTTCTCAAGATTCACTTGGGTGTTCTTCCTGAGATCTAAGTCAGATACATTCAAGGTTCTTACAGTTTTCCCAAGAACATACAGATTGAGTTCTCTACTCAAGTTGCATTGATCAGAAGTGATCATGGTACTTAGTTTGAGTCTCTTCTTATGCAAGAGTTCTGTGAGAAGGAAGGTATCAGGCATTACTTCTCAGCTCCTAGAACTCCTCAACAAAATGGGGTAGCTAAAAGGAAAAATAGAATGCTTATTGAATCTGCAAGCACATTACTTGCAGATGCTTACATGCCCCTATATTTTTGGGCAAAGGCTATGAGCACAACAAAATATGTACTGAACAGAAGCCTAATACATAAACTTAAGAATAAGACTTCCTATGAATCGCTTAAAGGGAAGAAACCTAAAATCACCTATTTTAAAATATTTTGTAACATATGTTATATTCATAACAATGACAAGAAATATATTAGAAAATTTGAAGCTAAGGCTGCAGAGGGAATTTTTCTAGGATATTCCGAAGTTAGCAAAGCTTATAGGGTGTTTAATAAATCTACTTTAAAAATTGAGGAATCTGTTCATATAACTTTTGATGAAGCTAACATGTCTTATAAGGAGACAGAAATTTCTACCAACAACACATTGCAGGTACCTCACTTGTGTGAGAGATTGGATGATCTAAGCCTCACCCAAGAGGTTCCACTACACCCCTCTCCAAAATTTGAAGAAGAAAGTGAAGAAGAAAGTCTAGAGGTGGCTGAAACCTATCCAACAGCTAATCCAATTCCACAAGAGCAATTAATTCCCCAAGCTGTTAAACAACCAACTCCACCCACTGAATTTGTTGCACTTAGAGATCACCCTTTATCTCAAGTGATTGGAGACATTTCAGTTGGTGTGCAGACAAGACATCAACTCAAACAAGACTTGATGCATGCCTGCTTTATATCTCAAATTGAGCCCCAATCCATCAAAGATGTTGAGCAATATCCACACTAGATTGTTGCAATGTAAGAGGAGCTCAATTAATTTGAGAGATGTAGAGTTTGAGATTTAGTTCCAAGACCCAAAGACTATCCAGTCATTGTAACTAAATGGGTATATAGAAATAAGCTGGATGCCCAAGGTGTCATAATAAGGAATAAAGCAAGGCTTGTTGCTCAAGGCTATAGGCAAGAGAAGGAATTGATTATGACCAGACTTTTGCACCTGTTGTAAGGTTGGAAGCAATCAGGATCTTCCTTGCATTTGCTGCTTATAAGAAATTCAAGGTTTATCAACTGGATGTCAAAAGTGCTTTTCTGAATGTAGAACTTAAAGAAGAGGTTTATGTTGAACAACCTCCAGGTTTCATCTCTCCAACTCATCCCTCATATGTCTTTAAATTGCATAAAGTTCTCTATGGTCTAAAGCAAGTTCCAAGAGCTTGGTATGAAACCTAAGCAAGCTTTCTCATAGAGCATAAATTCTTTAGGGGCATTGTAGATAGAACAATATTCACTAGACACCATAAGGATTAAATTTTATTAGTATAAATTTATGTAAATGATATTATTTTTGGGTCTACAGATTCCAAACTATGCAAGATGTTCTCTGACCTCATTCGTTCAAAGTTTGAAATCAGTAGTAGGGGTGAGCTTTCCTACTTCCTTGGTCTCCAAGTGAAGCAGCTACGTGACGGAATCTTCATATCCCAAGCTAAGTATGCTAAGGAGCTTATCAAAAAGTTTGAGATGGCTGATGCCTCAGCAAAGAAAACACCCATGGCACCTAATGCTGTAATTGACTCTGATGAACATGGCAAGCCTGTTGATCAGAAACTATATAGGGGCATTGTTGGGTCCCTGTTATACCTTACAACAAGTAGACCAGATATAATGTTTGTTACATGTCTTTGTGCTAGGTTCAAGTGAACCCTAAAGAATCTCAGCTAATTTTCTTAAAAAGGATTTTGAGATATATAAAGAGTTGTCCTAGTCTAGGAGTTTAGTATCCCACTGAGTCAGAGTTTGAGTTAACTGGATAGTCAGATGCTAACTTTGCTGGATGCAGAGTAGATAGAAAAAGCACCTCTGGAACATGTCAATTCTTTGGTGATAGATTAGTCCCTTGGTTTTTAAAAAAGAAGTCATCTGTGTCTACATCAACTACTGAAGCAGAATACATAGCAGCTGCCAATTGCTATTCCCAGATGCTGTGGATTTAGAACCAACTTCTAGACTATGGGTTCAACTTAAATAATTCAACTATACTATGTGATAACACAAGTGCAATTTCCATTGCACAAAATCCAGTCCATCACAGTAGGACTAAGCATATAAATATTAGGCACCATTTCATTAGAGAGTGTGTAGACAAAAATAAAATTAATCTTGTCTATATCTACACTGATTTGCAAAGAGCAGATATCTTCACCAAACCTTTGGATGAGAGGAAACATCTGTTCTTCATAAATTAGCTTGGTATGATAAATGGAGAAGCCTTAATTTAATTTTTGTCTATGGTCGATGAATTTTTCAAAGTTCGTCGAACGGAGATCGACGAACTGGGAAAACATCTAGAGAATTTCATCGAACGGAGATCGAGGAACTCTTTATGAGTGAAGCTCTTTTCGTCGACCGGATATCGATGAATTTGCTTCAGAAAAGTTTCGTCGAACTGAACTCGACGAAATGTTTTCACATCTTCTGACTAAGATCAACAAATTCTTTTGAATATAAAATATTTCGTCGACCTCAGATCGAATAATTTTTATAATTCGTCGAACGGAGTCTGCCGGTTCATATTTGAAAACCTTATATCAAGATTTTCTTCAACCTCCGTCCCGCGCTTTCAGTTCTCTTGCACTTGATCTCTTCATTTTTTGTTGCAGGCGAATTCATGGAGATTCTAGCGAGCACTCTTTCCGCAATGAAATTTGATATGGGTTTTGCTATTAACTTCGACTACTTTTAGCATTCTGACCCTATCTTTGTGGAAATTCTGAAATTATTTGAAGAATAAAATCTGAAGCATTTCATGACTCACAGAATCAAGGTAGCCATGACAGAGATAAAGGAATGGGTATTTACATCTACAACATCAGAAGATACTATGATGAGAATAATCTCTGGTAACAACGTTTCCCTTTCCCCCACTGTACTAACCTAAGTTTTTGGTTTACTAAATGGTGATGAAGAAATCGAAATGAATAATGTGTAATATGAGAATATGCCGATCAAAATGGGTCACTTTGGAGGGAACCCAAACAAATTATTAAAGAAAAATTTGTCTGCTGAGTATAGGTTCTTAGTAGATGTAGTTTGGAAAGTGTTGCTGGGCAAACACATAGCATATGACTACAACACTAGGCATTAGTTCATGGTGATGGGTGCTCTGGTAGAGAAGAAAGCAGTAAACTGGGGCAAGCTGCTATTTGAGTTAATTAAAAAGAAGAATAATAAGAAAGCGGTCTGTTTTGGAAGGGTATTGGGGATATTTCTGCAAGAAAAGGCACCTGAACATCTGGTCTACATGCCAGTGTTTATCAATGCCTCCAAAAGGCTTACCTCTGCCCAATTTGGTAGATGGGAGAGGAAGATCACCAAGACCTTTAAGGCTTCATCCTCCTCAAGAACTTCTGAGAGCACTAGGGCCATAATAGCCACTCCTCCTCCAGAAGAAGATCCTTCCACCACCACCACCATTCCTTCTCCTCCTCTACCTCAACAACAACAACATCAAATTCATCTACCCACACCAACTCCATGACAGTTCAATCTCTTGTTCCTACTTGGCCAACTCAACAACAACATCAAACCACACTAACATTAACCCCAGTTCCATCTCCTGAGCACATCACTCCACATCAATCTCCACTTCCCTCTCATTTAACTGACACACACCCTGGCACATTTATATCCTCCCATACCTTCAATATACTGTTTCCTCCACCATCTCCACATTAGGAACCCATCCCCCCCCCCCCCCCACAACAACAGTTCCCCATTCTACAAGTGCAACTTCATCTATTCCAATCCCTCCACTCACCGAAACTATTGTTCCCTCTACTGTACCTGACTACACACATAAAGATAGTTCCAGTGCATTCTCTATCTGTTCAAATTATGGTCATCACACTCCATACTGCTCCACTGCTCCAGAATCTTTCTATCTCAACTTCTCTAACATTGTTAAAGGTCTGCTAGCATTCATCTCTCCCACCCTTAATAAGCTTCTAATTGATGCTCTAGCTCCTCTTACTACTTCCATCACATCCCTTTCTAGTAGAATTGCTGCTTTGACCCCTGTCCCTTCTTCTGGGGGATTGGCTTTAGCACCCCCTGAAACCTGTCAAGGGGAGATACTACATGATGAAGAAGCTCCAGTGGTGACAACAGCAGCAGAAGCAGGCACAGATTCTATAATGTCAGATTCTTCATAAGAAGCAGCCACTCCTACTGAACTCATAGATTTAATTGATTCTGATACAGATATGGATTAGTCAGTTATAGCTGAAATAAAAACTGATGGTGATTATAGTATAAATCCCACAGCTAGTCTGAAATCTTTATTAGATTTGTTCAATCTTGTTTATAGAAATAATCAACCTAGCTCTTCTTATAAGAATTCCTTGGCCATAGTCCCATACACTGCACCAATAAGCCCCACAGTTGTCAAGCAACTTAAGGCTAGTCTTGCAGTAACAGAGCCACAAAGTGTACCATACCCTTCCACTTACACTTCTTCTTTAGAAGCTATTTCAGCTCCAACATACAAAATGGATGACAGTCCCCTCCCTGATTTAGATAAAATCATCATGGCTGACATTGAGGAAGAAAATAGGTTACTGTCTGAAAATTTATTAGTTGCTGAAAATGTTCCTGAAACAGTTGCTCTAGCTCTTCCAGAATCTCAAGCAGAGCCTCAGGCTGAAAAGTCAATTTCCAAAGATCATTTAGAGGCCATTAATGCCATATATGATAATCCTCAAGGAACTTCTGATGATGAAGATGAGGATAATGATTCTGATGATGATAGCTCTACTGCTAAGAAGAAAGTCTCAAAGAAGAGAAAGGCTGCTCCCATTACTACTACCAAACAAAATCACACATATGACACTCCATATTATATCCTACAGAAAATCACTCCATATCCTAGATGCCAGCCTGGATGTAGCTTTCTAAAAATCAGCAGAAAGCTAGAAAGAAAAGCAGGAGGTACTCTCGTCCCCCTCCTCAAAGAAACTGGAGAAGTCCTCCTCCTCCTCCTCCACTTGTTTCTAGTTCTTCAGGAAACACTCCTCAGAGGTCTACCTCCTATGCTCAAACATACCATAGACATCATGGTAGATCCTCAACATCTCAAGGAAGCAGGCAGCAAAGGTATTCCTCCAGCAAGCAACATCAGCAACATCAACATCAGCAACGACAACATCAACAACAGCAGCAGCAACAGCAAGCTCTGGAAAAAGATAAAGCTGAAAATCCTAAAAGGCCAGAGTCTCCACCTATTCCCTTTGTGGATCAAGAAACTGAGACAACTTCTAGAATGGCCAGGTTCTAGGAACTTGTTGGATTATCAATGATAAATAAAGCTAAAGCTAAAGGAAGAGATCCATCCCAATACTCTATAATGTCTACCTACAGAAAAGAAGGGTTAAAAAGGTATGAAAAGGCTAATAAATTCTTTAATGTAGATGCTTACATGAATCTACATCCAGAGGCTGTTGTGCACAGAGCTACCTCTCTTAATATTATTAGAGCTGCTGATTTGACAATGTCTAAGAGAGAGGCAGCAAATCCAAATAGAGAAATCAAATTTACACAGCCTTCTGACCAGGACAAAGTTGACAAGCAAAAGGAAAAGTTAAAGAAGAAGGAATGATACATTTTGTTTAGTTTCTGTTTGTCTGAACTCTTTATTTATTTACTTTCACAAAGCTACTATGTAAATATCTGCTGAATGCTTTAATTTTTCTACCAGATATATTTTTTCCCAACTTTGTGAATGTTTTTATTTCATTTGTATAGTGACCTCACCCAAATAGGGGGAGATTGTTGGATCCCTAGTTGGATTTGGGTTGGTTCACTAACTAGGATGATTGACCCACCATATATAGCCATGGTCATGTATGTGTCCTAGTGTTTAGGCTAAGTCCATAGATTCAACCACACATGGATTAGCCAACAGAAGACAACAGAAGACTCAAGACTTAGAAGAAAATCAAGTTCAGAAAATGAGTTCAACATTCGTCGAACTCAGCTCGACGATAGTCGTACTTCTCCCGACGAACACAAAGTAAATTCTTTGAGTTGAGCTCGACGATATTCGAGCTCAGGTCAATGAACTATGGAAGTTCAACTTCAACACATTATGTCCAGTATACTTTCTTTGAACTCAGCTCGACGAAGATAGATTTTAGCTCGATGAACTTGGACCACAGAATTGGGAAGCTTTTCACAGAAAATAGTTAGCTGATCTCAGGTAAACGAACTTGGATCTCAGGTCGATGAACAAGAATTCTCTGGTCGACGAACATGATCTCTTTGGTCGATGAACTTTGATCTCAGGTCGACGAAATCTGTTCTCTGGTCGACGAATTCTGTGTAGTTCCAGACTTAGAATTTTTCTCATTTTGTCCTTATTCTCTAGCAGTAATTAATGCTTATATTCTCAAAATATAGCTGTTTGTGGCAGTATTGATTATGGTTTTCATCAGGTTAATTACTTGCTCTTTTTAATGGGATACTTGGGGAAATTCATTAATGAAAATAATCTATCCAGCCGATTTTCATTCTCCAAACCAACAACAATTAATGCAGACAATTCAAAATTCAAAGGAGAATTCGACAGAGATATATAAAAAGGATTTTCCTTTCAGTCGACAAGAAGGACATAGAGAATATACAGAGAATACACAGTACTCAACACATAGAGAAGATTCACAGAGACATACTCAAGATCATCTGCCCCTCTGTACAGAAAATAATGTGTTTTCTCTTTGGCCTTACTGAAGAAGAAGAAGAACAAAAAAAATACAAATCCAGAGTCTTCTTTAACTTCCATTCCAGGATTCTTCAAGGGCAACAAACTTCCATTAGTCAGAAGTTCCTGGATCATTTTCAAGTCAAGGCAGAAGACTGAATACCTACACCGTGTGCAAGACTCCAAGTAATATTGAAAGGAGTTCTTGACAACAGAAAATCCACAAGTCTTCTCTATTGAATAGAGAAGGAGAAGACATCATCAATCTCTCCCCCCCATTGTATAAAGGGTTTATTAACTCCTTTCAAAAGTTTATTTAGTTTTTGAGCACATGATCAAAAGCTCATTGGTGGCAGTCACCTAATCAAAACCTTCTAGTAGATTCCTACCAGGGTGGTAGAAGAGTGGATGTACCCAGGTTGTGGAACCATTATAAAGTTCTTGTGTTGTCTAGTTTCCCTCTTCTTGTTGTTCTTGCTATGGCTGTGATAGGGTAGTTGTGCTGTATGTTGGACCCCTAGTTTGATTTGGGCTAGGTTCACTAACTTAGGATCATGTGACCCACAATGTATAGTCAGGGCCATAGTTGTGTCCTAGAGTCTAGGCAAAGTCCTTAGAGTCAACATCACATGGACCAGCTATCAACAAGACTGCCAGACACTCAAGACTTAGAAGATTTAAAGACTCTATAAAGTGAGCTTAACGTTCGTCGAAATCAGGTCGATGTTAGTCGTGCTCTGCTCGACGATCTCAGAGTAAATTTTCTGAGCTGAGCTCGACGAACTTGGTACTCAGGTCGACGAAAACTTGGACACTACATCAACACTTCAAGTTCAGAAAATATCATGATATTCTAAGTTCGTAGTATCAGACTTTGGTCGACGAACTTAGTTCTCAGCTCGACGAACTCTATTCTTTGGTCGACTAATCTTTGGACTACTACAGCATTCTATCAAGACTATGTTCTCTAGTCTCAGGTCGACGAACTCAGTTCTCTGCCCGACGAATTCTGCAATCTTTACTTCAACACTTTCATTCAGAAATTATTCTAAGTCCAGACTGAACTCCAGTCGACGAAAACATTTACCAGCTCGACGAACTTCAGACACAGAATAGGCAAAGTTCAGAAGAGACAGCAATTTAGTTTCCAGCTCGACGATCATGGAAATCAGCTCGACGAACAGAAGTTGTCTGGTCGACGAACATAACATCTCAGCTCGACGAACTGTGGACTCAGTTCGACGATATCTGTCAACTGTTCGACGATTCCAGACTAAGTCATTTCCAGCCCTGTCCCCATGTTTACTACAATAATTCCTTGTTAATCAATGCTCTAACATTCTCTGAATATAACTGTTAGAGGAGAATTGATTGGGATATTCTCCAGGATTATTGCTTGCCATTTTTCCACGGGATAGTTGAGGAAATTATTCAATGCTGCTTATTCTCTAGGCCATCAGCATTGAATGAAGAATGAATTCAAAATTCAAAAGACCAATTTTCCCAGGAAATATAAAAAGAGACTTTTCTCTTTTCCAGTACAACATACAGATAGAAAGAAAGTCAGAAACACATACAGAGAGAAGAATACTGAATCAAAAAAGAAAAACACAACCTATCTGCTCTCAGTCTGACACAAGAATTCTGATACTGAAGAAGAAGAACAATCATTCAAATATCAAGAGTCTTCATTCTTCAAACTCTCCAGGACACTTCACAGGAAAACAAATCTTCCATCTGTCAAAGAAGTTCCTGAAGATCTCTCTGATCAAGGCTGAAAGCTTGAAGGCCTATCACCCTGTACAAAGCTCCAGTTCTCCTGAACTATTCTACATGTCATGGGGAGCTTTGACAACATCACTGAATCCACATAGTCTTCTCATTGTGATTGAGAAAAGAAGACTTTCATTACTCTCTCATCACCACCTCTGTAAAGGGTTATCATCTCCCTTCAAAAGTGATTCCTGGTTACAAGTCACCTGATCAAAAGACTTGAGGATTTGGTTTTTGAGCACCTGATCAAAAGCTCATTGGTGTCAGGCACCTGATCAAAAACCTGAGTGGATTCCTACCAGGGTGGTAGAAGAGTGGATGTACCCAGGTTGGGGAACCACTATAAAATTTCTTGTGTCGTCTGGTTGCCCCTTTTCTTTTTGTTCTTACTGTGCTTGTGTTTTTAGGACTGCTGTGTGATTATTTACTTTAGTTTAATTCTGCACATTTTAATTACAGCAGAGGCTGTAACAGTTTTATAAGGACCTACAAATACTCTATTCACCCCCCCTCTAGAGTATATTAGATCTAACACATCACTTTCACTGTGATATATCTATATGTTATGTTATATTAGTTTAGCTTAGATTATCTTTTCTCTGATAATATTGGTATCACATTTATTTTCATTACTCTGATAATATTTTAAACAGCAAAAAGATTTTAAATTACTCTATTCACCCCACCCCCACCCCTCTAGAGTGGATCAGGTCTAACCCCATCTTTCAGAGGTGGTAAAGAATCTTTTCCCATTTATGCCTCAGAGGGACTGAGGTACGTCTTGGTAACGAGGCAAAAGGACAATTATCCATCTCTCCTAGGAGGTGCAGAAAGACTATCATCCATATCACCATGACATTCCATGCTCCTATAAGGTTGTTGCGGCTATCAAAGGAGAAATTCAATGCTTTATTGCTAAAAATAGATATATGGGTATGCATGGCTAGCCGTGCTTCTTTTTATTCCTATGATTGTGAAAGGAAGACTATAGACGGCAACAGCTCTCCCTTGTTTCCCTCCATGTGTTAGGTCCTCATGATATATTTGGGAGCTGTGTCATGCGAGAGTATGTCCAACATGATGTCTAATGATAGTGCATAAGCACGGAGTGCCCTCAATAGTGTCCCCCGAAGGATGGAACTGTACATCAAGGCAGCCTATATGATGATGAACTGGATATCGTATGCGTACTACACCAGAGGGACTTCTAAAGTAACCTGTAGGATGATTTAACCTAAGATGGGGATCGTCGGGTGTCCTTTAATGTGAATTCCATCTGCTCTTAAATGGACATCCCTCCCAGAGATTCTTAGTTGGAGTAGAGTTGATAGGAAAAGAAAGTTGGTGGACACGTCATCATTGATAATTATCTCATTCAGCTCGACTGGAGGGCTTCTAATAATTGCTCATATTTGCTACAAATTTGTTGAAGATCCATCATGCCAATGGTGGCTGGTTTGGCCGGCTCTTATCGTATTCTGGGGGGCGCTTATTCATACTGATTCCCCCCTGTGGGTTAGACCGTGGTCGGTGGTGCGACCACCCTATTTTCTTGGAACACTTTGAGAAGGCCATGACACACAATTCATTTGACTTTCTCCTTTAGGCGCATGCATTCCTCCATGTCATGTTCATAACTCTTTCATTCCTACAAGTGATCCTTTTGAAGAAGTGTACGGTGATAGTAGTGGTATTGGGATTGTTCCCTCCTGCCTAGGGAGATCACCTTGGGCCTCCAAAGTATAGGGTGTTTCTTGATCGCATGTAGGACTTCCACGTTAGATGTCGTGAGCATGATAAAGTGTTGTTGATCCCCAACCCATGAGGTTCCTCCGAGGTTCTTGTTGCCTTTCCCTGATGTTGGACTCCGAAGCCTTTCCTTCTTTTTTCCATATCTACCTCATTCTTGCTGGAGCAATGCTTTCCTGGGAGCGATGCCTCCTACAGCCAGTACCCCAGTGCCCATGATTGATACGTGGCGCGGACCACTCCGTTAAGCGAGCGTTGGCCAGAAGGGAATGATATCTGACTGACATCCATTGTACATGTCGCTCATGGCTTAATAACCCTCAGGTCCCTTAGCAGGGTGAGCACTTTAGCTTAATGCTCCTCTATCTAGACCATCTACTACTCCGCTAATGATGCTAGCATGTTGATCATTTCCTCGAGGTGTGGCATATTTTTGGTGGGTGAGTTGTCGGAGGCTTTCTTGTAAGACTCCATGTAAGTTGTCTAATTTGTAATGTGTGCACTTCCTTTCATCAATGTAGCTAGTTGGGAGGAACTTGGTTGGGGCATGCATTGTCCTTCGAGATACTTTTGAGCATTTTGGAACACCTTCCTACAGACGGCGTCAAACTGCTGTGGGTCACCCGAATTTCCTCTAATCTTGAAAATCGGGCCGCCTTAGCTCGGAGTAGGACTAGGCACACGTACAATCAATGCAAATCCAACAACAATGGCGGGATGCAATTTTTATAGTGCAAACCCAAACTGTCTGAAAACACACGTACCCGGATCTGTGTCCAGCCAAAATACACTACTTAGCTTTGATTTTACAAGTGTTGGGAGTTTCCTCGGAGGGTGATAGACCACCTACTCATTGCAAGTTTGAGGTGCAGAAAAAGTGGAAAAGAAACCAAGTCCGTGAAGCTTTTTTTGGATCTGGTGGACAATGTTAGAGGTACTGAATAATGTTTGTAGAGAATTACTAGAGATTAATTATTCATCTGAAAATGAGGAGCAATGTTGCTGGAGCTATCGTCGGGTAGTAGAGAGATATCGTCGGTGATATATACGGAATAAGGGCAACAAGTAATAGACTTTGGACGTTCTAGGTTTCAAGCACCGCCATCAAGAAAAAATCTCTTTTGTAACAGTTTAAACACTATCGTCGGAGATAGTGAGCTATAGTGGGCGATATCATAATTTAGATTCCCCGTCGCTAGCTCTCCCATTCTGAAAAGGAAAGATGGCAGCCCCACTCTAATTTACTACTTTTATCGCCTACAATAATGGGATTCTTTTTATGGATTTCAGCGTATTCCGGCAGTCCACGAAGCATTGACGTGTCCACTGCAGGCAATTTCCGATCGATAGTGGGTATCGCCCGTGACAATGCAAAAATCACCGATCCTGAAAAACTTCAAACCTGTAATCCTGCACAATATACTTAAAAAGTGTATGATAAAATATAACTTCAGATTTGATATTATTAAACCTGAGAGATGCAGAACACTTTTTCCAACAAACTCTCGCTTTGATAATCACAAATCCCTTTCATAAGGTATAAACCACATAGAAGTGGAAGGAACTTGGTATAATGTAAACAATTATAGTCAATATAAAATGAACAAGTTTATATGTTAGAATGTCACTAGGAAATATTGTAAAAATGCTATTTAGTGTGATTGTGCATGTGTGGTACGATTCTCCTACATGTGTGCTCCCCCTATTTATGTGCTTGATAGCCACATAACTCCCCCTACTTATGATCTCACCGATATAACTAACATAGAGCTAACTCATGAACATTAAACTATCCTCCTTTGATATTATTGATAGGGTTGGGCAAGATCGTAAGTGTTTAAAAAAATGGAGGGATGCAGTTTAACAAGCATGAAAAAAGAAACACAATGCATGACATAAACATAAGCATGACAAATATAGGAGTGACCAAAACACATCAGAGAATTGAAAAGTTTCCGGTCAAAAGTATGAGAAGAGTAACGAGACCACCAAACTAGACAACACAAGAAAATCACTTGATTTATACATTGGCAGAACATATGAATTTGAAAAAAGTATACAAAACTAAATACACTAGATTTGTCATAAAATGTTAGATGATTTATTGTTAATATAATGGAACATTATAGGCGTCATGAATAGCAATCGTATACTAGTACAATCATGTGATAGACTTGAGGTGATGTTTAAGTCCAATTCTTATGGATGGAAGTATTAAATAGAACAATGACATGTGTACGTGTAGAAATAAAAAAAATCAAGTAAAAATAATTATTAATCCATGATATATCTCAATAAATCCATATACTAACACAAGAGTGATAAATTAAAAAAATCATGTCACATTATCTATCTACACAATACCAAGATTAGAACAAGGGCACTAACTCACTTGTCTGGTTATGCACAAGATCGAAATGATTAAATATACTAAGGCGCTCATCCTCACAATGCTTAAAGAAGCTTATTATGAGAAATGAGTAATGCTTGGGGGTATCATTGGCACAGATTTTGATAGCATATTATGTATATATATCTTTATTATATAAGCAAACCCTTAATCATCCCATGGTGTAACATTTATATCCCAAATTGCCTTTATTAACACATGTTGTTGGTGTTTAGCAAAGGGTCATTTTGGTCTTGCCACATATTAATTAGGGGTTTAGCACCTAAGGACACATATCTTTATCAAGCACATCGCCAGTCAGCTTCCACCCTTGACAAATCTCTGTCTCAAATCCCGTAAATCGACTGCCGTCTGCCGAAAGCAACTCCTCCCAGCGACGGTCGTGCCGTCGCATCCACCGTGTCCTTATTTCTCCTCTCTGCACTGCATCCGCTGAAAGCAACTCCCGCATCGACTTCCACCCGCAAAAGATAGTCCATGACGCTCCTTCTCCATGTCGTCGCTTCTAGCCTTGAATCCTTCTCCATAGAGGTATAACCCCATGACAAATATCCGTATCCTGCCTTAAATCTCCACCATGGCACTCCCCCTTCATCGACGGTGCTTCTCCTCAATCGACAAAGCATCTGCTCGAGGTAAGCTTCTCCTCCATGGATTTCTGCTTCGTTTTCCATTTCTGCTTTTAGGACATCAACAACATTTTTAGTTCTTTCAATTTCCTATACGAGAAGAGCTCGATGGATTTTAGCTTCGTTTTCCACTTATGCGGATGATTTCCTATTTCATTCCTGCTTTTGATTTTCCATTTTGATTCTCCTGTGCGTGTACTATCGAAAAAGTGTAAACCGTTGGATTGGAGAAGAAATTCACCTCTCCACTTTTATTTCGATTCTCCTGCTTTTGATTTCCTATTTCATTTCTGCTATCGAAAAAATGTAAACCATTAGATGCTTTTGATTTCCTTTTTCATTTCTGCTATCAAAAAAATGTAAGCCATTGGATTGGGGAATCACTTCACCTCTTCCTTCTTCATTCGGCTATTGCTTTTTTGTGCTTCCTCTGAACTGCTTCACTATGGCCGGTGAATTTGGCCACCCCTGCAATAAAAAAGGGAGTATTTGTGTTATAGCATTTTATTATCATTACTCATTACTTATTACTCTCTTTTGTTCTCCACTTTATAGGAAGTTGAAAGAAATTGATTCAAGAAGTCCTAAACACCTCGAGGGGGGGGGGGGGGGGTGAATATGTTCAATTCTTCTTGTTCAGGCAGTTATGTAAATTACTTGTCAGACATCCTTAGCAATATTTATCACAGCACAGTTCACAGCGCATATTTAAACGAAATAACAACACAGAAGACACACAGATTTATAGTGGTTCCCCAAGTGATGGGTACATCCACTTTCCCCCTTCGCCTATCTAGCAGTATACAAGATTTGGCCTAACTCCCTTCTTCCTTCTCAGATCCGCAGATCTTACAACTCAGAACCCAGAATGGTTCCTACAAATTAGACTTCAACAAGTCCTACAGCTCAGATCCTCCCATAGGATCATACCTCAGAGTGAGTCCACACACCTACAACTCAGGCAATCAAGCCCTACCTCAGCCTCTTTAACAGGCATATAACTCAGAGAAATTAATCCACTACCTCAGGCACTCAGCCGTACCTTAGACTTTATAGATTTAGGCTTTCAACTCAGAGAGATAACTCTCCTACACTCTCAGATCTGTAAAAGATC
Source organism: Platanthera guangdongensis (assembly GCA_039583875.1). Lineage (NCBI taxonomy): Eukaryota > Viridiplantae > Streptophyta > Magnoliopsida > Asparagales > Orchidaceae > Platanthera > Platanthera guangdongensis. The sequence goes on from CM077147.1 coordinate 52,024,945, forward strand.
CTACAGAGAAAATTGATTGTAAAAAAAATTCCTTCACCCAGGTAGAAAGAGAATGGGTAGAAGGTTTCTTGGTCAGTTCTTGATAGATCTGATTGCATTAGATCCAACCTGTCATAGCTTCTTCAAAGCTTCTTGAATTTGAACAAAGTAAGTCGATCTTCTTGGAGATGATCTCCATTCAGCATCCTTCTTCTATTCAGATGTGGCTCTGAATTCTTCTGGCAGACTTGTTCAGGATCTGCCGTTAGAGACTTGTTGATTTCATGATGAAAACTTCTCTTCTTCTTAGTTGTCCTGTTTGATGATAGAACATGTCTTTATATAGACTTCATCCGAGGTTACGGGCTGATCCGGTTCCCAACGGCCTTCTGACAGCTCTGACAGATATAACTGCTTTGTTGGTTGTGACAGCTGTCAAGTCTCTAGTCATGACATCTGATACTTCATTGAACTTTAACTCAACAGCAAAGTGTCGAGACAATACTTCAAATGTGTCAACGCAAATAGATCATATATCGACACAATCCTTGGTGATGTCGACACTGCTCACATGATGTCGACACAGCTTTTCTTTTTCTTCTTGACACAGCTTCTATGAAATGTGTCGACACAAGTCCTGTGTGTCGACACAACAACTTCTATTCTCGACAAAGTTGATGTCAACAGAATTCTGGAGTGGGTCAACACAAGTCCTGTGTGTCAACACAATTGTTGTCGACAGAATTCTGGAATGTGTCGACACAATTCTTCTTGTCGACATAGTTGTTGTCGACAGATTTCCTGTGTGTTGACACAAGTCATGTGTGTCGACACATTCTGCCTCCTGGTGTCGACATAGCCTTTCCCAAGTGTCGACACAATTTTTGTCAAGTGTCAAAACTTGTACTTAGAAACTTTTTCTGTATTTCCTTAACCCTCACATTGAAACTCAACACAACATCAAATACACATTGATGAATATCATTGAGTTAGGTGAGGCTTCTCCAAATCCGGTACACATTTTCCAATGTACCCAACAATCTCCCCCTATTTGGAGAAGTCATAACCCTTAGTCAATGATATACATAACTTTATAATAGAACACAGATTATGATGTATAAAATGATTATTTAGACAGGGTAACACATAAACAAAACTAGTATATTATTTCATCACAAAACATGATAAAATATAGTGAACATGAATCAGTGTTTTGTTGAAGTACAAAAAGTTTTTCAACAACAGATTACATAGATTTTAAAACAAAAGATTACACAGTTCTAAAGTCTAGTTAATCTATTCTAGAACTAATTAGGCTCCTTGATGGCAATGCCTTTACCATACTGAATCCTTGCTTGTATATTAGCTTCAGTGTCTTCAGCTGGCTTTTTCCCTTTAAGATCCTTTTTCTTGAGCTCTTCAGCCTTGACCTTTTGCCTTTCAAAATAATGATAAGGCTTTGGAAAGTATTTGCTAGGCTCCACTGAAGTAGTAGGTATCTTCCCAGCTTTGAGTTCTCTTCTAAATTGATGATTGGCATCTTGCTGTATCTGATACTTGCTCCATTCTTATTTAGAGTACCACTTGCCTCTATCATGCAGGTTGTCTTTAACTACTTGCCAGGCAGTGAGAATAATATTTCTGGAGGTGGGACTCCATCTTTCAAAATAAGGTTTTAATTCAGCCTGCTCTCTAAACCGTTTCTTAGACAGTTGAGATTCTTGCTCTCTTTTTAAAACAGCTTCAGGCATCTCAACCTTCTCAATAAACACATTTTGTACCTCCTTTGGAGGACTATATATTTGTTGAATAGCAGATTGAATACCCTCAAAATTAGCAGGTGGATAAATAATCTGAGCTACTTCCTGCTGAACTCCTTTATGGTAATCAGGTTGAATTCCTGATTCAGCAGTGTTATCATCATCACACGGGGGAGGAAGCAGTGTTATCATCATCACATAGGGGAGGATAACAAAGAGTTGCTCGGATAGCATTAGTTATCCATTTAGCATGTTCATAGCCTGCATTAACTAACACTCTCTCCCCCTTTATGACTTCTCGTTCAACATGGTCTCTTAGATCATCCTTTGAAACCTTATCTGATTAACTAGATAATTTGTGCCTTCGATGTAGAATGATCTGAACTTCAGCAGCTGATTAGCAATGACCTTTTGAGAGTCCTAAATTATAGTGTGAACAACAACTAAATCTACTTTGAGGTGTTTATCAAACTCAGACTTTTCCTTAGTAATGTTGGAAGTGAAAGCAGTGGCTTTAATCTGGAGTTCTGTGACAATAATATTGTGGGATTCTGTTAGATTGTCATTCATTCTGATTTGGTTTTCCAGAACATAGCCTTGTTTAATTGTTATGTCATCTATTTGTGTCTTGGCCTCCTGTTGTTGCTTGGCCAAATAGACAACAACATGTCCTCCCTTTTGAAAGCACTCAGTTATTTACATTTTATGCAGATTGACCTCAAATCTGATGGATTTGATATCTTGGGCCAATGTAGATTACAGTTCTTTATGGCTCTCATCTATATATTTCTCAAGAGATGCTCTTTGTTCATCCAACTTTACTTGCAGTTGTACTATAAGTGGACTGAAACCTACTGCTAGAGCTGGTGTTGATGAGACAGCCTATAAGGCTTTCTTATAGCCAGAGCTTCTCTGCCTTTGCTCCATAAGCTTTCTCTTCTTTGCCCTAGAGGCTTCTTTATCTTCTGAGGACTCAGATGAGCTTGCTATGTCCACTGTATATTTTGGACTAGATGCTATAATGGGCATCTCATGCTTAGTCCTTAGCTGCTCCCCCTCAGTTCTTGCATTTAATAAATCAGGACAAAGTTCTTCTAAAGTAACTTCTTGTTGCATTTGTACTGGAGGTATAACTGTATCTTTAGAAAATGGTTCTCCTTCAAATTCCAAAGTTTCTTCCCTGTTAATGACATCCTTAGGGACATTGTCTTGGTTAATCTAATCAACATCATTCATATGCACATTCAGTGGATCATTTTCAGTAAGTATAATAGCTTGATTGATATCAAGTAGTACCTCAAGTATAGATTGTGTAGCTGCTTCACTGTCCAGTGCATATGTGTGGACAGGTGGTTGTTGCTCATGAGCTCCCCTTGAGGGTAATGCTTCTTGTCGAGCTGAAATAGGAGAAATCTCATTGTCTCCACCTTGATTAAGCTCTTCCTGGACTTGTGTCATTTGGATGTTGCTTGCACGAGCCTGCTCCCCCTGCATTTGTCCTTCAGTTATAGTCTCTAGAGCAGGTGACTTTCTAATCCTTTCTGCTCCTTCATGTGAGCTGAAAATAACCATTTCTTCTAAATCACTGGAAGATTCAGTGGTCTTTGAGGGTGTTTTCTTCTTTTGCTGAATCAGCTTTGATTGTTTCTTAGGGGTAAAACATCTTTGGTCAGAACTCTATCCCATATTGATAGTATTCTCAAATCCATTCTTCTTATATGATTGATCTTAGATCCTGTAAGCTTATTCATTACTTCAGGAATATTCTCATCTAGATATAAACTCAGGATTCTACCTAGATTGGATTTCTTAAGACTTTCTTTGATTTTGTCAAAAATAACAGTAGACCAATTTGTTTTCACCTTGAATATAATTTTGGTCATCAAATTGAACATGTAGGCTGAAATCCTATCATATCCCCCTGATTTGCATATAATAGCTTTCCCTAGAATTCCAGAAAGAAATTTACCATGGGAATTCATCACCTTCCTATTCATTGAGGATCCAATCTTGGTTGTGGGATCTATTCCACATCATTGGAGTCCTTCTCTTGTCATGGAAGATGTTATTTCATCTTCTTCTTTAATCATGGGTAGCTGAAATGTTTTACTTAAACTCTTCTGAGAGAGTTTGACTTTAGTTCCTTGTACAGATGACTTAATTTTTATCCCCTTTGAATCCAGAGATGCCGTCGTGTAGAATTCAAGAACCTCCTTTTTCAATATCCTTGTAGGTTCTGAGACAAAATACTCCAATCCAATTTCTGTGATTAGGGTAATCACAGCTTTGATTTCTCTAAATCCACTCTCAAACGCATCGCGAACTAGTTCATAGCCCTCGTTAATATTTTCTTCCAGCTTTGGATCCATTAGGGATGAAAGAGATTTGAAGAGAAGAGTGATGAAGGTCTGTCGACACAAAGGTTTGGTCTCGAGAATTTGGAGAGCATAGTCGACAGTGTTTAACTACCACCTATTTATATGTTTCAAAAACAAAGAAGGTCAAAAGGCTGGTAGAAATACTCTTATTGTGTCGACACTGTTGGGATTTTGTCGACACAGACTATGAAAGTCTCAACAGAGGATTTTATTGTAGTACAATACTATGTGTCGACACCAATATCTAAGTGTCAGGATAGCTATGTGTCGGCAGCAAATTCGAAGTGTCGACACAACCTTCTTGATGTGTCGACAGAATTTTCCTTATGTGTTGACACAGACTACTAAGTGTCAACACAAATGTCTTTATGTGTCGACACAAATTTAATTAGACAAATTTGTCATTCTTATTCTAAGTTCGGCATACCTAATTCAATTTTAAAATAATTGAATTTAGTTTCATCCAGTGGTTTGGTGAACATGTCAGCAATTTGAAAATTAGTATTGACAAATTCTAAACTTATATCTTTCTTTTCAACATGATTTCTAAGGAAATGAAATCTTATTTCTATGTGCTTAGTTCTGCTATGAGAAATAGGATTTCTAGCAATAGAAATGACACTAATAGAATCACAAAATAATGGAGTTCTACTTACCTGGATGCCATAATCTTTAAGCTGATGTTGTATCCATAACAGCTGAGCACAACAACTGCCTGCAGCAACATATTCAGACTCAGCAGTGGAAATAGCCACACTTGTCTGGTTTTTGCTGCTCCATGACACCAATCTTTCACCTAAAAACTAACATGTACTAGTTGTACATTTCCTGTCTTCTTTGAATCCTACAAAGTCTGCGTCTGAATACCCAGTTAGTAAAAAATCTCTATTCTTAGGGTACCAAAGGCCAAGATTTGGTGTTCCCTTAAGATATCTTAAAATTCTTTTGACTGCAGTATAATGAGATTCTTTAGGGCAGCCTTGATACCTAGCACAGACACATGTAGCATACATGATGTCTGGTCTTCTAGCAGTTAAGTATAAAAGGGAGCCAATTATCCCTCTATACAAAGGCTCATCTACAGGTTTTCCTTCATCATCTTTGCCTATAGGCATACTTGACCCATTGGAGTTCTCATGGTGGAGGCTAACTCCATACCATATTCTTAATCAACTCCTTGGTGAACTTAGACTGGGTATGGACAAGTGGACCGCCATCATCAGTCTGTCTAATTTAGAGTCCCAAGAAGAATTTCAGCTCCCCATGCTGCTCATCTCAAACCCCTTACATAAGTTTAGCAAACTTTCTACAAAGGTTGTTTTCTATTGATCCAAAGATAATGTACTCAACATATATCTGGACTAGGATCACCTTGCCTTTTGATTCCCTAAGGAATAGAGTTTTGTCTATTTCCCCCTTGAGAATTTGTTATCAATGTGGAATGTGGACAATGTTTCAAACACAATCCCTAGGGGCTTTGTTCAAACCATATAGTGTGCTTCTTAAGCCTATACACATAATTAAGATAGAGAGGTTCTAACAAACAACCTGAGGGTTTTCAACATAGACTTTCTCTTTTAAGTTACCATTCGAAATGATGACTTTACATCCATCTGAAAAACTTTGAACCCTTGATAAGCTGCAAAGACAAGGAACAACCTTATTTCTTCCAACCTAACTACTAGGGCAAATGTCTGGTCAAAATCTATTCCTTCTTCTTATCTATATCCCTTTGCCACTAGTCTTGCTTTGTTCTTAACTATAATGCCTCTTTCATCAAGTTTGTTCCTGTATATCCACTTTGTCCTTATGACATTATTATTCTTTGGTTTAGGAACCAACTTCCAGACTTTGCATCTTTTGAATTGATTCAGCTCTTCATCCATGGCATCAATCCAATTTGGGTCGCCAATAATTTGGTGTGCTGGATGATCCTTTAGATGACTTATTGCTGGATGCAATCTATCTACACCTTGATTTTCTCCAATCGCCTCATCATGCAGTATTTCATTGTTCTCTTCATCAGCTTGTGGGTCTTGTACTCCCCATGGATAGCTTCCATCATTTTCTTCATCCTGTCTTGCAGGTTGGTCTTCACTAATGGTTAGCTTGTCCATCGTTTCCTTCATACCTATAGAGCTACAAGGACTACTAGACATCTCACAGTTGATTAGTTTAGTTTCATCAAAAACTATATGGACAGATTCTTATACAACTTGAGTAGTCAAGTTATAGACTCTATATGCCCTACTGCTGTTTTTGTACCCAACAAATATCCCTTCTTGGGATTTGGCAGCAAACTTAGTTAAATAGTGCTTGCCATTATTAAGAACAAAACTCTTGCTACCAAAGATTCTAAAATACGCTAAATTTGGTTTTCTCCCTTTCATAATCTCATAGGGTGTTTTCTTGTGGCTTTTGGTGATGGAAACCCTATTGAGAACATGACATGCAGTGTTTACAGCCTCAGCCTAGAAATATTCTGGGAGAGAAGTGTCACTTAGTAGGGTTCCACCTGCCTCAAGAAGAGTCATATTCTTTCTTTCTGCAATGCCATTTTGCTGGGGTGTTCTAGGTGAGGAGAACTCTTGATGAATGCCTAGTTCTTCACAAAATCTTGTCATGCATTCAGACTGAAATTCAGTCCTATGGTCACTTCTGATTTTGACCACAGAACTATTAAGTTCATTCTGAATTTACCTAACAAAATTGTGGAAGACAGTAGGGGTTTCAGATTTCTGCCTCAGGAAGAAAACCCATGTAAATCTATCTGAAATATCATCCACAACCATAAATGTGTAGACTTTCCTACCTAGACTATGAACGGGCATAAGACCAAATAGATCCATATGCAGGAGGTACAAACACCTCACTGAGTCTTTGGTATCAAGACTATGGAAGGAGGTATTAGTCTGTTTGCCTTTTTGACAAACTGAACACACACTCTCCTGGATGCACTTGACCTGAGGACCATTCCTCACCAACTCCATACTATAGAATTGGCCTATTGACATATAGTTCAAGTGAGCCAGCCACTTATGCCATTTGACACAATAAGAAGCTTTCTCATCAGCAACTAGACAAATATGAGAGATTTTATTCCCATAATCAAAATTGAGACAATAAATATTTCCTTTTTTATATCCTGACAAGATGACCTCTTGATCACTTGTTCTTCTAATCTGACAGCTATTCCTAATAAAAGAGGTGTTATAACCAAGATCACTCAGTTGGCTTATGCCTATTAAGTTATGTTTCAAACCTTTCACATAAGCTACTTGTGTGATAGTGATGGAATTATTGGAAATTTTGCCAAACCCTTTGATGACCCCCTTTTCAGATCCACCAAAGATCACTTTGGGTCCATTTTTTATGGGAGAGTAGTTCTTCAGCATCCCTCTTATTCCAGTCATGTACCTGTAACATCCACTGTCCAAGTACCATATTAGGGTATGGCCACTTGGACTCACCTGAATCAAATAAAATTACTTAACCTTAGAACCCCAATAATTATTGGGTTCTAGGTTCAGGTTAGACTGAAACTTAACATGCTTGCCTGCAGTCTTTCTAATATGTAAGCTGGCATTCTTCCTGACAGTAGTGTTGTGCCAACAATCAATGGCATAATAACCCACTTTGCCACAACACCAACACTCATATCTATTGTATCTTCTTTTAGGTACAGTCATCATAGCATTGCTGTCAATAGACCTTAAAATTGTAGGTACAGTGGTCCTTTTCTTGAGTGATGGGGATGATGCATCAAACATTATTGATTCCTGAGGATCATAATATGTTTGTACATGGGCTGCCCTATTGGCATTTACACCCTTGTCATTCAGATTACTACGCTTACAGTGACCATGTGAAATGTCATGGTCATACTTGTTAGTGGGCTACATCACTTTCCTGAAAGCAATATGGAGTTTGAAGGCTAGTGTCTAAACTAGGGCTTTGCCTTTTCCTTTAGAACTAGATGCCCTAGTTCTTCCCTTGAAGCCTAATCCTGTCTTACCATTTTGGAGAGTGAAGTCATCAATCAAGGGTAATACTGACTTTGGCTTTGAGAATTTAGCCACAAGTTCCCTCTCTCTTTGAAGTTTGACTTCCAGACTCTTGATCTGATCATTTTTGAATTGAATTGTTCCCATCTGAATAAAAGTTATATTTTCAATTTGGCAATTTCATTCAACTTCAAATCTAGTATTTTTGTAGAATCTGATGCAGCCAATTTAAGAGATGCAATTTCCTCAGCTTGGTTTTTGACATGATTTCTACTTCTCTTAAGTGCTTGCAATATATCACCATACTCATCAATAAGTTGATGAACATCCCGTTCAGATTCAGAACCATCCACATCTCGTGATGCAGATTCTTCTGAGTCTGATCTAGTATAATAATTAGAGACTGAAGAAAGGTTTTTTACCTTACTGGGAACAGGCAGATCCTGGCACTGATCTTACTTAGTCAAAGCCATCCACCCTTTGCAATGATGATCTTCAACCCCATTTATTGAGTCCAGCAGTTGCAAGAACTCAGATTCTACTGAATCCTCTTCAATAGTGAACACTCCTATATAAGCATCAGCTTCAGCTTCAGTCTCTTCTCCTGATTCTGATGATGATGAGTCTGACCAACTCTTCTGCTTCTTTGCAACAAAGGATCTCTCCTTCTTGCCCTTATTTTGTTGCTTCTTTTTATCTTTAGATTCCTTTCTTTTATCAGGACAATCAACTATGACATGTCCTGGCCTGTTGCAATAATAAAAAACAATTTTAGAAAAGTTTGTTTACTGGGATTAGAGACATACCGGTCATCCTTAGATGTTTTCTTCTTCTTGTAATAGTCATCCTTGTAGAAGAATGAAGGTGGCTTTGTTCTCCATTTCTTCTTCTTCATGAACCTTTGAAACTGCCTTGTGAACGCAGCAAAGTCTTCATCAGATTTGTGACTGTCTGAAGTATTGATGTCAAATTTTCAGATTCAACTTCAGCCATTCTCTTGGGAGGAGAAGGTGACTTTCTCCTGCCCTTTCTTGTAGCTTCAGCCTAAAAAGCAACTGACTTCTCTCTGTATTCAAACTTATTACTTTTCTCCTCCTCCTTTCTGGCAGTGAGCTGCATCTCATAGGATAAAAATTTTCCAAATAAGGTTGGTGGAGGTGTATCTGCAAGTCTGGCCATCTCTCTGATGGCACATATTTTAATATCCCAATCCTTGGTTAAAGATCTGAGAAACTTGTCATTTAATTCAAAAGTGCTAAAGACTCTTCCATATGTGATTAGCTCATTAACAATTCTAAAGAATTTCTTATAGCATTCAGCTATGCTATCTGTCTTAGCTTGTCTAAAGTTTTCATACTCTTGATTTAACATAGACTTTCTATCCTCTCTCACTTTTTCTGTTCCCTCCATATAGACAATCAAGGTGTCCTACATCTACTTGGAGGTTTTGCAATGGATCAGATTCTGGAATGTAGAGTCATCTATGGCACTCACAATTATATTTTATGCCCTCTTGTCTAAGGTTCCTAGAATGATCTCTTCCTAAGTCATTTCTGAATAACTCTTTGAAGTCATGAGGTTAGCCCCAAGAACTGATATATTCATAGGAATAATTGGCCCTTCTAGCACTGTGATATAAATTCTTGGGTCAGATGCTTCCATAAACAATATGACCATTTCTTTCCATATGCCAAAATTTTCTTTCCTACAGATAGGAAGTTTCATAGATCCAAATTCCTTTTGATTCTCACTTGAACCCATTATGTCTAACTTATAACTGCCTTATAGATCAACTCCGACTGTTAAGTCTAATCTTGAGTAACCTCCCTTTGATACCACTTGAAAGAATTTGATTCAAGAAGTCCTAAACACCTAGAGGGGGAGGGGGTGAATAGGTTCAATTCTTCTTGTTCAGGCAGATAATGTAAATTACTTGTCAGACAACCTTAGCAATATTTATCACAACATAGTTCACAGCACAGATTTAAACAAAATAGCAACACAGAAGACACACAGATTTATAGTGGTTCCCCAAGTGATGGGTAAATCCACTTTCTCCCTTCGCCTATTTAGTAGTATACTAGATTCGGCCTAACTCCCTTCTTCCTTCTCAGATCCTCAGATCTTACAACTCAGAACCCAGAATGGTTCCTACAACTCAGACTTCAGCAAGTCCTACAGTTCAGATCCTCCCAGAGAATCCTACCTCAGAGTGAGTCCACACTCCTACAACTCAGGCAATCAAGCCCTACCTCAGCCTCTTTAATAGGCTTACAACTCAGCGAAATTAATTCCCTACCTCAGGCACTCAGCCCTACCTCAGCCTTTATAGATTTAGGCTTTAAACTCAGAGATAACTCTCCTACACTCAGATCTTAAAAGATCCTATAGAGAAAATTAATTGTAAAAAAAAAAAAATTCCTTCACCCAGGTAAAAAGAGAATGGGTAGTAGGTTTCTTGATCAGTTCTTGATAGATCTAATTACTTTAGATCCAACCTATCTTAGTTTCTTCAAAGCTTCTTGAATTTGAACAAAGTAAGGTTGATCTTCTTGGAGATGATCTTCAATTAGCTTCCTACTTCTATTCAGATGTGGCTCTAAATTCTTCTGGCAGACTTGTTCAAGATCTGCCCTTAGAGACTTGTTGATTTCAGGATGAAGACTTATCTTCTTCTTAGTTGTTCTGTTTGATGATAGAACATATCTTTATATAGACTTCATCTGAGTTTACCGGCTGATCCGGTTCCTAACGGCCTTCTGACAACTCTGACAGATGTAACTGCTTTGTTGGTTGTGACAGCTGTCAAGTCTCTAGTCATGACATCTGATACTTCATTAAACTTTAACTCAGCAGCAAAGTGTCGAGACAATACTTCAAATGTGTCGACACAAATAGATCATGTGTCGACACAATCCTTGGTGATGTCGACACAGCTCACATGATGTCAACACAACTCTTCTTTTTCTTGTTGACATAGCTTCAGTGAAATGTGTCGACACAAGTCCTGTGTGTCGACACAACAGCTTCTAGTCTTGACAAAGTCGATGTCGATAGAATTCTGGAGTGTGTCGACACAAGTCCTTTGTGTCGACACAATTGTTGTCGACAGAATTCTGGAATGTGTCGACACAATCCTTCTTATCGATACAGTTGTTGTAGACAGATTTCCTGTTTATCGACACAAGTCATGTGTGTCGACACAATCTGGCTCCTGGTGTCGACACAGCCTTTCCCAAGTGTCGACACAATTTTTGTCAAGTGTCGACACTTGTACTTAGAAACTTTTTCTGTATTACCTTAACCTACACATTGAAACTCAACACAACATCAAATACACATTCATGAATATCATTGAGTTAGGTGAGACTTCTCCAAATCTTTTACACATTTTTCAATGTACCCAACAGAAGTTTTTGGAATATCTGATTTATGTATTTGGGCCCTGTTAAGAGCACATCCAGGTGCTGTTTTTTGGAGTCTTGATAGGATGATAGGATCATTTGATCTAATAATTTTTACCACTATTCTGTCATACTAAATCTGATTTTGTGTTTGCCTAAATAAGTAACCATGCAGTGCAGAGAGATTGCATTTAGTGAAGTTTTTGGGGTTTTGCATTTAAAGTCGATGTGCTTGATAATCAGATTTTTGCCATTACTCTCTGTGGTCTCAGTGAGGTTTTCTGATAATCAGATTTTGTTCCAAATTTGCAAGCTATTTGGTTCCTGGATCATCACGAAGAAGCCCTGTTAGGAGCACATCTAGGTGCTGTTTTTTGGAGTCTTGATAGGATGATAGGATCATTTGATCTAATAATTTTTATCACTGTTTTGTCGTACTAAATCTGATTTTGTGTTTGCCTAAATAAGCACCCATGCAGTGCAGAGAGGTTGCATTAGTGGTTTCTTCATGATTTCTCATGCGCAGGACATTGCATTAGTAATATGATTTTGTGTGGTTAATTCCTTAATTTCAGTGGTTTCTTCGTGATTTCTCCTGCACAGGACATTGCATTAGTAATATGATTTTTTGTGGTTAATTCCTTAATTTCAGTGGTTTCTTCGTGATTTTTCTTGTGCAGGACATTGCATTAGTAATCATTTTAAGGCTTTTTATGAGCTTTAGGCTCAATTTCTTCATGCTCTTAAGGTGTGCGTGACAAATATCATGTTTTTTCCTAGATAATACCCAATGCAAACATCATCCTCATGTATTTGATAATCATGTGTTGAAAATACCCAATGCAACTAGCATGCTCATTTATTTAAAATTTTGATCAAACCTTAAATTTTTTGCATTAAACATGATGTTTATTTTATTTATTATAAGTTTAATCAGATATTAGCTCAACAATTTGTAAATTTCTATGAGTTTTCCATTTCATTAACCTGGGCTAGGAATTAATGCGGGTGCTTTTGTTCTCTGTGGTTGGAGTTTTTCATTCCATTTGTACGTAGACGTTTATTAATTCTTCTAAATATACTTGAAAGATTTCACAACCATTATCTCTAACTTATGTTTTAATTTCGCAAATTTTATCAAGCATTACTTGATGTCGCATCATAAAAATAAAATGTGAAAGCAGCTTACTTATTTTCTCTTTCTAGATTGATGTAGGGGTGACCGTGATTCGTGCCCGAATACGCTAACGGAAAATATTATCACAAGACATAAACCAAAGGGGAGGGCTCCGACCAAAAGCGAACGAAAAGGGGTCGGGTTTGCTCCCAAATCCGAACGAGTAAATTGCCGGACTCGATACAACGTCCTTAGGACCTACCTCTCCAACAAGCACACAACTCACCGCAAGCCGGACTCGATACAACGTCCTTAAGGCCTACCTCTCCAACAAGCACACAACTCACCGCACCTACACAAGCATCTATTGTACCAACTTGAGTCGTTTCAACGCAGCAATAATTTATTTTCGGAGCGGCGGAAAACTTCAATAGGCGGTCGAGTTCGAGTTGTGATTAACTCCCTTGTTAACACCAAAATGTGCCAATCTTGGAGGGCAGGTCAAGGCTAGGCCAAGTATCGCTCTCGCAATGGATCTACCCAATCCGGATCACAAGAGGTTCAATAACAACGAAATCGAAATCGGAATTTGCAAGCGACGTATTTAAAAATCACGGAAGAAACGGTTTGCAAAAACCTCCACAAAATCTAAAGCAAGAATCTCTAAGGGGAAGAAGTTACCCAACCAAGAACAAAGATCACACAAGATAAGGTGGGAAAATCACTCTCTCCACGGATCCACCGGCTTCACACCGAATGGGTTGCAACCTTCTTCCTTGGAGTCGCACCGAAAGGAAGCCACGCCGGCGTCGCACCGAAGTAGGGGAGGAAGCAAGAGGGGCGGCGGCTTCACACCTTGGTCGGCGGCTATGGAGGAATCTCCTTGGCCGAACTCTCTCAAAGAGGGTTAGGGTTCTTTTTTTATCTCTCTAACTTCATTCTCAAAAGGTTCTCCTAATATAGGAGTTACAACACACATCTAGCCATCCAACATGGAGATGAAATCTCATCCATCCGGAAGGCTAAATACACACCAAAATGTTTGCAGAAAATAATTAAAGATTACAAGTCACAAATGAATATAAAATTATTGACCAAGATTGGAATAATTTCATATTCGCACATAAAATAATAAAGCATGACAAATTAATTAAAATATTCTTCAAGTGAGGGTAGCACGCCGCGGGCGGAGGTTGTAGCGGCGTCGTCCGTTAGCGTCATCACGGCTCCGAAGGTCTTTATGTTGTAGAGCCTCGGCATCTGGATCGTCATCAAGTAGTGGCGGAGGGGCAACGGCATCAATCCTCCCCCACTCAAAATCACGTATCTCCGATGCGTGGTCCGAGAGATAGCGACGGAGAAGCTCGGCATCCAAACGTTGAAGCTCTGTCGCAAGTACCCATGAATCATCTGAAGGGGGGCGGTCACGCCAACGGATGAGGAAGCTGTAGGTAGCACCATCAGGAGTGGTAAGTGGCTCAGCAGCAAGTATCATATCTGGAGTGAGAAATGCCTTCGGAAACCTGGGAAACATGTCAGCAGTAGGGAAAAAAGAAGACAACGTACCATCCGATGTTATACCTGCGGGGACCGAAAGAGAGAGATCATCCAAACTACCACTCCACAACCCAGTAGAAATTTTAGTGGAGGGAGAAGATGACAAAGAATTCAACTCCGGTGGAGGAGAAACAAACAACTTCAAATCCGAGACATTAAAAATAGGGGAGATACCCCAATCAGCTGGCAAATCCAACACGAAAGCGTTGTCACCTAGTTTCTTTATAATTCGAAAAGGGCCGGCGCGCTTTGGTGCCAACTTTTTAACGGGGCCAGATGGCAAGCGTTTGGGAACTAACCGGACTTGGACCAAATCGCCGACGTTGAAGTGCGACACCCTCCTATGTAGATTAGCGTGCGACTGATAAGACTCGTATTGAGCAGTCAAGGTAGCTCGTATACGTGCATGTAGGTCATGAATATGTTGGGCGAAGGATTGTGCAAATTGACTTGTCTTGTATGTTGGGGGCAAAGGAACCAAGTCAAGAGGCACAGGGGCCTTGTACCCGTGAACTATCTCATTTGGAGACAGACCAGTGGACCGGTTTTTGGAATTATTATAGGCCAACTGGGCGTGGGGAAGAAGAAGATCCCACGTACCTTTGTGATCGCTCACTAGGCATCTAAGGAGGCTTCCTAGGCTCCGATTGACTACCTCTGTTTGCCCATCGGTCTGAGGGTGATAGGCTGAGGAAAACAATAACTTGGTACCCATCAAGACCCAAAGTGTCTTCCAAAAATAGCTCGTATACTTAACATCTCTATCCGAGACTATTGTCTTCGGCACTCCCCGGTGACTAACTACTTCCTTAAAATATAATTTGGCAATATGAGATGCGTCGTTGGTTCTAGTGCAGGGAATAAAATATGCCATTTTAGAGAATCTATCCACCACTACAAAAATAGAATTGTGACGGCGTAAGGTGGTGGGTATGCCTAGAACAAAATCCATACTCACGTCTTCCCATGGCGTGGAAGGGATAGGCAGGGGCGTATATAATCCTACGTTGGTCTTGGTGCCCTTGGATACCTGACAGGTATGACAACTACTAACTACCCTTCCCACCATTGCCTTAAGTTTTGGCCAATAGAATTTCTCCTCAACTAACGTAATGGTCTTATCCCTACCGAAATGACCACTCAACCCTCCACTATGCAATTCCCAGATGATATGAAGGCGTAACGATGACTGCGGGATACATAACTTCCCATGTCTAAATAGGTAGCCATCCTTAATGACGAACGCAGATATAATCGTGGGGGATCTATCTTGGGCAGACAAATATGCATCCTGAAAGTCTGGACATGTGGCGTACTCGTCCTTGATTCGCTCGAATCCTACCACGTTAACCTCCATAGTGGTGAGTAACAGGGTCAGGCGACTAAGAGCATCCGCGACTCGATTGTCAGCTCCTTTAAGGTGTTTGAGGTTAAAAGTGTAACCCTGTAGGAAAGATACCCACTTAGCGTGTCGCGGGCTGATTTTATGTTGGCCATTGATGAACCGCAGTGCCTCGTGATCGGAGAGAATCACAAACTCCTTAGAGAGGAGATAGTGCCTCCAATGGTGCAGACATCTAATGACGGCATAAAACTCTCAATCGTAATTCGAGTAATTCAATTTGGCGCCCGCTAACTTCTCACTAAAATAACTCACAGGGTGCCCTTCCTGACTCAAGACACCTCCTATTCCTACACCGAAGCGTCACACGTAAGCTCAAAGACCTTATTGAAGTCAGGTAGATGTAGGACAGGTGCCTCAGTCATAAGTTCCTTAATGCGTTGGAAAGCAATAGCGGCGGACCTTGTCCAGGTGAACTCACATTTCTTCATGCAATCACTAATGGGGGCCATAATGCTACTAAAGTCTCTAATAAAACGGTGGTAAAAAGTAGCTAACCCATGGAAACTTCGCACCTCTCGTAATGTGGTCGGTTCGGGCCAATCCCTCATTACCTTAACCTTATTAGGGTCAACTCTAATGCCTTCCGAACCGACTATATAGCCTAAGAATTCCACTTCAGTGACATAGAATGTGCATTTCTTGAGATTAAGGAATAAGGTTTCCTTCTGCAGGGTGGAAAGGACCGATCTCATGTGGGAGACGTGCTCAGCAGTGGTGGTACTAAAGACTAAAATGTCATCAAAATATTATCACAAGACATAAACCAAAGGGGAGGGCTCCGACCAAAAGCGAACGAAAAGGGGTCGGGTTTGCTCCCAAATCCGAAAGAGTAAATTGCCGGACTCGATACAACGTCCTTAGGACCTACCTCTCAAACAAGCACACAACTCACCGCAAGCCGGACTCGATACAACGTCCTTAAGGCCTACCTCTCCAACAAGCACACAACTCACCGCACCTACACAAGCATCTATTGTACCAACTTGAGCCGTTTCAACGCAGCAATAATTTATTTTCGGAGCGGCGGAAAACTTCAATAGGCGGTCGAGTTCGAGTTGTGATTAACTCCCTTGTTAACACCAAAATGTGCCAATCTTGGAGGGCAAGTCAAGGCTAGGCCAAGTCTCGCTCTCGCAACGGATCTACCCAATCCGGATCACAAGAGGTTCAATAACAACGAAATCGAAATCGGAATTTGCAAGCGAGGTATTTAAAAATCACGGAAGAAACGGTTTGCAAAAACCTCCACAAAATCTAAAGCAAGAATCTCTAAGGGGAAGAAGTTACCCAACCAAGAACAAAGATCACACAAGATAAGGTGGGAGAATCACTCTCTCCACGGATCCACCGGCTTCACACCTAATGGGCTGCAACCTTCTTCCTTGGAGTCGCACCGAAAGGAAGCCACGCCGGCGTCGCACCGAAGTAGGGGAGGAAGCAAGGGGGCGGCGGCTTCACACCTTGGCCGGCGACTATGGAGGAATCTCCCTGGCCGAACTCTCTCAAAGAGGGTTAGGGTTCTTTTTTTATTTCTCTCTAACTTCATTCTCAAAAGGTTCTCCTTATATAGGAGTTACAACACACATCTAGCCATCCAACATGGCGATGAAATCTCATCCATCCTGAAGGCTAAATACACACCAAAATGTTTGCAGAAAATAATTAAAGATTACAAGTCACAAATGAATATAAAATTATTAACCAAGATTGGAATAATTTTATATTCGCACATAAAATAATAAAGCATGACAAATTAATTAAAATAGTCTTCAAGTGAGGGTAGCACGCCGCGGGCGGAGGTTGTAGCGGCGTCGTCCGTTAGCGTCATCACAGCTCCGAAGGTCTTTATGTTGTAGAGCCTCGACAACTGGATCGTCATCAAGTAGTGGCGGATGGGCAGCGGCATCATAGATTTTTGGGCTGCACTACGATTACATAGCATAACACATTGAATTATATTTTTTGTAGATGGCTTGCCTGATAGCATTGAAGAATATTACAAAGACAAAGACGGTAATTTACCATTACCATATCACTTAAGGCCTAAATCAGAGTACAATGGGCTCCGAAAGATCATAAAAAAGGGTGCCAAGGGATCTAAACGATGATGATCAATGGGCTTTTGCTTTTCGTGAGTTATTCAATCCATCAAAATATCTGGTTCCAAAGAACTATGACGAAAATGCCGCTGCGAAGGAGTTTCTGGGAAAAAGGGATACTAAATGATTTTGCTTAGATGTAGTGTTATGCAATTTATCTGTTTATCTTTTTAATTGTTCTATAATTCTGTTATGGTTATGGTTGTGCTCATGGAACGAGCAGGTTATTATTATGGTAATGGAACGAGGAATGTTCAACAGGTTATGGTTATGGTTATGTTCATTTGTTGTCATTTGCATCAAGAATTGATCAACATAAGCATTTTATTCATTTTCAATACGATGGTTTATTAATGAGTTCATTATTTACATCCACAAATTCGATCTCTAACTTGCTTCTGTTTTCAATTTCAGCTATAAATTATAATAGTATGTGTCTATAGAAATCAATGCCTTGATTGTCTTAACTTAGATATGTGTATTAGTCTTTTAGTATTATATCGATGTTTTTTTTTAAGTTTCACTTTCAAATTAAATTTCCAACACTACATAAAATATATCCCTATGCAAAAGCCACCATAGAGAATCTATATACAAAAGCCACCATAGATATTTTTTGAAGGATTTTTGTACATGTTAACAATAATATTAGCCTCCACCGAATGTCGCTGACCAGGACTGATGTCGCCGCTCACGACTGATGTAACCGCCAACGATCGATATCGCCTCCCCCGACCGATGTCACCACCCATGACCGATGTCGCCGCGCCGGACCGATGTCGCCTCCCATGACCCATGTCACCCCCACGACTCATGTCAAACACAACCAATGTCGCCGTCCACGACCAAATGCCGCCGTCCATGACTAATGTCTCTCCCTCAGGAACAATGTCGCCCCCTACGACCAATGCTGCCGTCCTCGACCAATGTCACTACCCACGCCCAATGTAGCCGCCACGACCAAAGTCGCCCCCACGACCCCAATGTCCCTTCCCCCGGCCAATGTCGCTTCCCCCGACCAATGTCGTCGCCCCCGACCAATGTTGCCCCCCACGACAAATGTTGCCCACCCGCGATAAATGTCGACCCCATGGCAAACATCGTCCCCACAACAAATGTCGTCCCATCGACATTTTTCATCGCCACAATAACTGTCGCCCCCATGATAAATCTCGCACCCATGACAAATGTCGTCCCCACGATAAATGTCGTCGCCACGACAAATGTCATCCTCACGACAAATGTGACCCCCACGACAAATGTCGCCCCCCCACGACAAATGTCCCCCCACGACAATTGTCACCCCCACGGCAATTGTTGCCACCATGACAATTGCCGCACCCACGATAAATGTCGCACCCACGACAAATGTCGCACCCATGACATATGTCGCACGCACGACAAATGTTGCCCGCACGGGGTCCCCCGTGTATGACTGCTTGTGTATATATATATATATACATTTCTTTCTTTTTTTTCACTGTCAATCTTATAATAAATTGTTTTTGTTTGAATCCAAAGTCTTTGAATCAATCAAAATCTACCTACATAGATAGATATAATTTAACTTATATACAATGACCTTACTAAGATAATTTTGTCCCAACGTTCTAAGCTCAATATATGAAAATGAACAACATGATATTGATTTTTCAAGTCATTCCAATCATGTTAGACACAATCTCATGAGCTATAATTATTGCATCCGATGGTTCATGAATCCGTAGTATGATAATATCAATTCTCATGTTGTATTTGATCACATCTTGTGTTTGGTATAGTGTGCAGGTTTACAGGTTCAAGTAAAGCGAGAAACTCTCCTCTGCACCTACTGTCGCACGGTAGCCATTTCTGCCGGGTGGTAGCTTGAATTAAATTAACATGGCACTCGGGTTGCTACCGCGTCACGCCCGCTCTACCGCCCATGCTAGCTCACTCAACTCTCATCGAGTCAAAGGCGTTGAGACAAAACTACCACCGAGTGATTGCTTGATACCACGCAGTGCTATCTCACTCATCGCTCGTCGAGTGCATCGAGATGACTTGGCTAACACTAGGCATTAGCTTACTACTGCACCACGCAATCACAAAAAATCAGAAAATATTCTTTTTTTAATATTCTTTCCAAATATGCAGGATAACTGTTAGCATCAAGCGCGTTGACTTACCGCCGGGTGCTAGCTCTATCGCCGGCAGTAACCCATTTTTTAAAAACATTTAAAAAGCTTCTTTTTTCATTCCAGAGATAAGGAGACACCTACCTCAAGCCTAGGGTTTGTGTGCTGCCTCTAGAGCACTGAAACACTGTCTCCGTCAAAGGAAAAGAAAACCGCCTCCCTCCCATTCATGCATGAAGATCTCCGGCAAGACAAGGACTACAACGACTACGAGGGGTTGATCGGTTACAATCACACAAAGATCTCTAGCACCGATCATGAATCTCTTAACGGAGGAATCGACTTGAGTGAGATTCAATCTTTAATCTTTTTATACTTGTTGCACTTTTTCCTTTTTTCTGTATTCTTGTGGTAAGGGAAATCGACCGGTAAAGGTCATCAGAATCCGAGGAGGATTCGGTGGGAAATCATCCCGCGGAAGGGACATCTAGATCTAGGGATCTAGCAGGGCTCTAAGACACTTCCTTACTTGATGGTGAAGAGCCGGCTCGAAGACATTTCTTGGAGGGAAAGGGAGAGACCCAACCGGTCCATGTAGTGGGTCGATATAGAAAACAAAAAGGAGATCTATTTTTTACCGCCTCCAATCTCTGGCGTCATGGAGATCAAGTTTTTATAATTGTAAAAACACTCGTTGATTTAGTTTGAATAAAGTTCATTCGTTGTTCTTTTTCTTGCTTGTAACGTTATGCTTGTTATCTGGTGATTCTCTAAAGGGTGCGTAGATCTCCAAGGCGGAATTTTCCTAAGAAAACGTTGTCTATGACCTACCACCACACGTTGGCAAGCTATCACCCCACGGTAGCTTCCAGAACTGGTTTTTTCCTGTACCAAAATATTTTGAATTTCTAATTAATATCGAAAACCTTATTCGTCCTCCCCCTCTAAGGTTGGCCACATGATCCAACAATAACATGTAAGTTCTGAAATTTCTGCAAGAGTGCATTTTCTAGAGATGTGTGTTGAGTGAGATGTCATTATTCTACCTAAATCCTCACACATACCTAGAGGCATATTAAACTTATACTATATTATTTAAGTGCTCAGTAGATAAATATCAATAAATTAGGAATATCATGACAAAGACATACAATATAAACAAAGATTAACAATCCAAAATCAAACAGTGTACGTAATCTTTAAGCTTTCAGTTCTAATCTGTCCAAAAACTAATGTTCGTACCATTTTTGTTGCAGTTTTTTTTAATTTTGTTTAAGATGAAATAAACTAATACAAAGACTAAGCAAAAACATAATTTTGTGATTTTGAGGTCTCAAAGTTTTTTTATCTAGGAATTTTGTTTACGAGACATAGAGAACAACAAGAGAATATCAAAAACATATTTTTGTGATATTGGGGTTATATATATTTGTTATTTTTTTATTTTTTGTTTTAATTTTATTTTAAATGTTTTTAAAACAAAATAGGCAATCAGAAACAGAAGCAAACAAATAACCCCAAAAAATAGAAGAACGACAGTAGAAAAAAATGAAGTTTTTCAAACAAACATACTGCCGTCGGTGATAACAAGCTATTGTCGGGCGATATCAACATAGACTCAATTTTTTTCAAAATAAGCCCAGTTTTTTTGTTCATGATTATTATTTGTTTTCAGAAACTGTTATATCATTGTAAACCCTATTTAATAATACAAAAACATAAAGAACTACAAAAAATGTGGCGAATTTAGTCATTTAGTCTAGAGATCTAAAACCCTCAATTCTTAGCAGAGCCAAGAGAAGTGTGTGTAATGAAGGGGTTTGGTAAAGATGTCCACAAGCTGTTAGTCTGTACCAATGAAACTCACTCTCATGTTCTCCATCTTAATGTGATCACGAATAAAATGGCGTTGTACGTCTTTATGTTTCAAGTGAGAGTGGTGCACCAGGTTGTTCGTTAAATATATTAAACTTTTGTTGTCACACCTAAGTTTAATATTCTTTAATGAAAAACTAAATTCCTCAAGCATTTGTGACATCCATAGTGCTTGTGCACAATAACTTCCTAAGGTAGTATATTCGGCCTCAGCCGTGGAGAGGGCAACAAAATTCTATTTTCTACTCGACCAAGAAACACCTGCAGGCCCTAAGAAATGACAACTGTCACTTATGCTTTTACGATCATGTGAGCATCCGGCATAATCTGGATTGAAATACCCATGGAGCATAAAGGATTCAGTGTGAGGATACCAAAGACCTAGATTTGGTGTGCCTACAAGATACCTAAAGATGTGCTTAATGACTTTGAAATGAGATTCCTTAGGATTAGTTTGATACCAGCACAGAGACACACCACAAACATGATGTCCGTTCTAGATGCACTCTGATATAGTAGTGATACAATTATACCTCAATATACCATTTGAACCACCGAAATGCCACTATCATCTTTTCCTAATTTGAGTGATGTGCTCATAGGAATTTTAGTGTGTTTCAAATCCTCAAAACCAAATCATTTAAGCATATTTTTTATATATTTTGATTGACAGATAAAAATACCATCATCTCATTGAGAAATTTGAAACCCTATGAAATATGTCAATTCTCCCACTAAACTCATTTCAAAATTATTTTGCATCACTTATACAATTTCATTACATAATTTTTTGTTAGTGCCGCCAAAAATTATATCATCGACATATATTTGCATGATCATTAAATCTGAATCATTATGTTTTACAAACAACGTATTATCCGCACTACCCATCCTAAAACCATGTTTGACAAGAAAAATCATTAACCTTTCATACCAGGCATGAGATGTTAGCTTTAATCCGAACAAGGCTTTTATGAGTTTATAGACATGATTTGGATGATTATTATTTTTAAAACTGGGTGGTTACTTTATGTACACCTCTTATTTAATATAACCATTTAGAAACACACTCTTCACGTGTATTTGACATAATTTTATTTTTTTTAATTAGCAAATGCTAAAAACATCCTAGGACTCAAGGCAAACTATGGGTGCAAACGACTCCTCAAAATCCACCCATTCGATCGGTGAGTATCCCTGAGCGACCAACCTAACCTTATTTCTCGTTATGTTAGACTCAAGATCAAGTTTGTTTTTGGAGATCCACTTAACACCTATGATTGGATGGTTACTAGGGTGCTCTATTAATATTCGTACTTTATTTTTTAAAAAATTGATTAAGTTCGTCATTTATGGATAAAAACCAAGACTTGTCATTTAGTGCTTCAGAAATGTCCTTTAGTTCAATTTAAGATATAAAACATACGTTTGAAGATGATTTACGCAGTGCAGAACGAGTTCTAATCTCATGTGAAGGTTCTCCAATTACTAATTCTCAAGGATTATCTTTTGAAAAGCTTAGTTCACTTGGAGGTCTATATTTTTCATTATAAACAAATTCATCTTCTACCTTCTCTCTCTTCACACTCTCTTCTTTTGGTGGAATGACATCATCATCAACTTCATTTGATCTAGAGTCTTCTTTTGGAGCGTTCTCGTCAAAGCGCACATATATGGATTCTTCGAGAACCAAGGTTTGTTTGTTACACACTCTATAAGCACAGTTAGTGGAGGAATATTCTAAAAATATGCCTAGGTCAGATTTTTCAATACATTTCCCTTAATTATCCTTGGTGTTACGAATGGAACAAGGGCAACTAAAGACTTTACAGTAAGATACACTCGGCTTCTTTTCAAAATAGAGCCAATTTGAAGTACGCTTAAGAATTGGGTAAAGAATGGTCTGGTTCCTTACATAACATGTTGAACTAACCGCTTCAGCCCATAGATATTTTGGTAAGCTATACTCAGCGAGCATAGTGCGAGATAATTCTTGTAGTGTCTGATTTTTTCCTTTGCACTACACCATTTTGTTGTGGAGTAGAAAACTCGTGCTGAATGCCTAAGTTATTACATAAAGTGGTAAAGTTTTCAATCTCAAATTCTCTCCCGTGGTCGGATCTTATACATTTAATTTTAATTCTATTTTATTTTGAATTTTAGTACACAGTATGGATAATTTAGTGCAAGAGCAAGATTTGTTTGCAAGAAAGATGATCCAATTAAATCATGAGTAATCGTCTATTATAATAAAAACTGTTTCCCACCTAGACTACACGTACTAATAGGACCAAACAGATCCATGTGAATAAGTTGAAGTGGTCTAGAAGTGGGAATATCATGTTTTCTTTTAAAAATGATTTAGTGAATTTACCCTTTTGGCAAGGAGCACACAAATTAGTCAAACTATTTAATTATGGAAGCCCACAAATTAGCTTTTCTTTTGATAGTTTGACTATTAATTTACTCACGAAATGACCAAGTCTCCTATGCCAATGTTCTAACTCTTCAACTTTAGTGACTAAATATTTTAGATTTGAGGATGATAATTCATCAAACATGGTAGTGTAAATGTTGTGTTTCCTAGGTTCAGTTAGCAATATATTTTATGATTTTGCATTAATGATTTCACAAATGTTTGTAGAGGTTTCAAATAAAACTTTCAGTCGTTTATCACACAGTTGACTAATGGATATTAAATTATGCTCTAAATAATCTACTAACTCTACTTTTGAAAAAGAAAAATGCATGTTACCTACGGTGCCGACACCCAAAATCCTTCATGTGTTATTGTCTTCAAACGTCACTATGCGTCCCCTTTTCTTCTCGAGGATAAGGAACTTGTCTTTATCTTTCATCATGTGCTTGGAGCACCCAATATTCAAGTACTGCACATTCATACAGTCCTTAGCCTGACAACACACCTAAAAAGAAGACGAGGATAAAGTTCTAGTTATCCAAGTTGTTCTACCCATAGTATAGGTAGTCGACTTTGGCATCTAGATTTCTGTAATTTTAGTTAATCCTTCCATCAAGCACAAGCCAGAAGTGTGACCAAACGTGTTATATTTGGTACACATAGTGTAGGTGGTGGATGCCTCCTTTGCATTCTATTTGGGCTTATGTTGGAAAATGGAGTCAAACTTCCACTTTAATATAGTTCATTTTATTTTTACTGATACTATTATTCAGATTTGATAGAGAAGAGATATCGTCGGGCAATAGCATTACATTCTTGTATCCCAACCCAATTTTCCAAATCCCTGATAGTAATAGCCCGGCAGCATATTCTGTGATTTTTGGCCTGTTCTAAATTTTTATATGGCATAGTTCAGGTCATAGATCTTCTCCTTCAATGCACTGTTTTTTGTGACAAGCATCACACACCAGTTTGAGAATTGCATCTTTCCATCCTAAATGTAGCTAAGAGAAGTCTATAGCCTCTTCTCTGAGGCCTTCCTCTCGTTGGTAATATTTTCATTTTTGGAGGAAGTCTCAGAGAGGCTCTCTTTCAGTTTGTTAATCATGCTCAATGAGTGGAAGCACTCTTGGCACTCTACCTTCTCATTTCCATATTTGATTAGTTCATTATTAAGAAAATTTAAATCTTTTTACATTTGCTTATTTTCATATTTTAGGGAGCTATTTTTATCGTGCAAATCATCTAATTTATCATACAAATTTTCATATAAATCATAAAGTTCTTCATAATTGGGAGAGGTTACCTCAGTGTCGCTATGGACACAAGATTCGTCATCAGACTCGTCTTGGTGCTTCCCCATGAGGAACATATTCACCTATACTTCAATGCTCGAGCTTGAGGTATCTGACTGGTCAACTGAGGTATCATCCAAGGTTGACGCCTTTTCTAACTTTTTCTTATCCTTGCCACGAGACTTCTTTTCTCGTTCCTCCTTTAGAAGCTTTGGACGTCCACGCTTGAACTATCCAGATCTACGGTAGTGGAAGCACTCCGGGATGGATTCTTATTCATCACTCTTTGCCACTTTGATGGCTTCCTACACCCCTTCTTCTCTTCTACGTTGTTCTTCTTAAATCTTCTAAATTTATCCCGCCTCTTTGGGTTCCTCACAGCCTGTTTGAACACGTGGGTGTACAGGCTCTCCTCATCATCAGTCTCGTCGATCACCTTTTTTCTTTCATTGCCATCCTTCAGAGTCAGTGCCTTCTTTTTTTTCCATAGAATATTCCTCGAGTTGAATTTTTAGTTCGAGCTCATGGGTCTTAAGGTTCCAAATGAGACTCTCTATCTCCAAGGTACTGATGTAGTGAGATTCAACTATGGCTATCACATTCAGATTGAATCGCGGAGGCAAGGATCTCAGGATATTCCTTACTAAGTCTCTATTTGAAAATGTCTTTCCGAGAAATCTAGAAGCATTGACAATATTAGTGAAGTGAGTGTACATGTTGTCCACCTCCTCATAGATCTCCATCTGGAACTATTTATATTCAAACTGCAGTCAAAATAGCTTTGACTCCTTTACCTGCGAGGTACCTTCATAAGTCATTTCGAGTAAATGCCAAATATCAAAGGCAGTTTCACAATTATAGATTTTATTAAATTCAATCTTATCTAAAGAACAAAATAAAGTGTTCATGGCTGGGGCAATATTGGTACACCTTAGCTTATCAGTGTTATCACATTTATCCCAAGGTTTTTCCACAATCTGATCAAATACAGTAACAGTGGGTGCAGTATATTTTGTTTCAAACATATCTCACACATCCATGCTTTGTTTTTTAATAATAAATTTCATGTGAGTTCTCTAATGACTATAGTCATTCCCTATAAACAGTGAATGTCTACTCACTCCTTATCCCTCAAGAAAGGTGTGATTAGCATTGTTCATCTACTTTAGGGTTTTAATCCTTTTTTATGTAATCTTTCTATGATACCACTTGTTGGATCTGGTGGCCAACCTTTGAAGGAGGTGAATAAGGTTTGCAGAGTACGACTAGAGATTAATAATTCTTCTGAAAATAAGGTGCAATTTTTCTGGAGCGAGCAACGAGCAATAGAGAGATAACGCCAGTAATATCTACTGAAATCCTGTTCCTTGTTTTTGAAGATCGTATTGTTGGGTCCATTGCCCACAATGTCCCATATGTGAAGTAGTCAAACATGTTAATGTTATACACATTGTTGTATTTAATGTATGTTCAAGTTCATGCATGCAGGTTAGTCCTTGTAATATTGATTTGACAGGTATTCAAAGTGGTGTGATATGTGGACACAAAAGAGCTGGCTGGAAAGGCAGGAATTTGCCCAAGTCCAAAGGAGTCGACTGAAGCAAGCTCACTCAATGCAAGGTAACGATATTCGACGATGTCGACTGGCTTTGAGTGAAGCTAGCTCACTCAACGCCAGATGTCAAAAAGAGCAGTTGACAAAGGAAAACATTCTAGTTAAGTACAAAGGCATTGAGTGATGACAACTCAATGCCATATGAGCTAAAGCATCGAGTAAAGACCAGTCAGTCAAATCTTTTGCATTGATAGTGAAGAAAAATAACTTAAGTCCAGAAGCACTGAGTGAAGTCAATGCACTCAACGCCAAGAAAAAAAAGAGTTGAGTCATGTTGTTGCAATCAGAGCCTAAGAAGATTGAGGATAGAAATCGACTAAGTCCAGAAATGTTGAGTGATGCCAGTTCACTCAATGCCTGCTAAAGAAGACAGGCAAAGGCAGAAACCATTGAGTTAGGCTTGGTCACTCAACGCCTTCAGACAGGTGAATAATTGACTAAGTCTAGAGGCATTGAGTGAAGCCAATTCACTCAACGCACTCAATGCTTAAAGAGTGGAGAAAGTACTGAGGCGTTGAGTGAATCTAGTTCACTCAACGAACTCAATGCCTAATCGGGCAAAGAATGTTGGACAATGAAATTTAGAATTTGGCTAAGTCTAGAGGTATTGATTGAGGAAGGCTCACTCAACGCTCTCAATGCCTAGAGGCAGAAAGATGAGATAAGTACAAAAGCGTTGAGTGATGAGGCTTCACTCAACACTCTCAACGCCTAGCAGATAAAGATAGTTACAACAAAGTACATGGGCGTTGAGTGATGTCAATGCACTCAATGCCTGACAGTGTAGAGAGTTTGGCCAAGTCCAAAGGCATTGAGTGAAGCCAGTTCACTCAACAAACTCAACTTCTGGAGTAGATCTGAGAAATTGGCTAAGTACATAACTGATGACGTCACCCAAAGTCGACAATAGTCAACAGAGTTCAAATAAGTTGCGGGAAAGCTATAGAACGCGAGAAATTGCATCGATGGCCAACTATACATCTTCTTCTGTTAAAGCAAGTTGCACCTGTAACCTGTAGGTGGTCCCCACTGGTTCTTGGAGCCCTTAATCGGTGGATGATAAAAGGGACAAGTTCATAAGGAGAATGAGAACTTTTAGGATTTTATTCTTTTCATAAAGTTGCGGCTGAACTTCATCTTCCTCGTCATTACTGTCGAGCTTGAAGCTTGAAGTCAATCCAGCTGATCTAAAAGATCATTCCAGATAGTTGTAGAAATCTTTTCTATTACAGTAAGGTTAGATAAGCTTCTGATAAAGAAGAAGCAATGCTTTCAGTTTTCTGCAGGTTCAGGTTAGATGTTTGAAGAACTCAAGATCTGTCAAGTCTTCAGTCTTTTTCAGCAAGTTCATTAACAAATTTCTGAGATACTTCCAGCACTAGCAGCAGCTTATTGAAGGTCAGTTCTAGGTGCTGATAAGAAAGTTAGGGAAGATATAACTCAGTTTAGGAAGAAAACACAGAGAAATATCTCTATGTCAAATCAACATAATCAAAACCCCTTTCATTTCTGTAGGATCCTTTTGGATCTAAGCTGTAGGTCCTTTGTGTCTGAGGTAGGGCAGATTTGCCAGAGTGTAGGATCCAAATTTGGATCAAAGTTGTAGGACCTTTGGGTACAAGGTAGGATTCTTTTGGATCTGAGCTGTAGGGCCTTTGTGTCCTAGGTAGGGCAGTTTACCGGATCTGTAGGAGAGTCATACTCTCTATGTGTAGGACCTTTATGTCTGAGTGTAGGATCTAGATTTGGATTTGAGGTGGGACCATGTGCCTGAGCTATAGGAAACTTATTCTCTATAATGTAGGGCTATCCTCCATAGCCTAAGCTATAGAACTTGGATTCAAGTCTGAGGTAGGTGTTCATTTGATCACTAAGTTGTAGGATCAAATTTGCTCTGAGGTAAGGCTTTGTGCCTGAGTTGTAAGTCTTGGAGGAGACTAACAGATCCTGAGGGATCTTTGGTGTATGCTCTAAGGAGCTGAGTTTTGTAGAAGTTCCTTGTCTAACAAGAAGTTAGAAAGGTGGGAAGAGAGTGGATGTACAAAAAAATCTGGGGAACCACTATAAATTCTTTGTGTATTCTTTGTGGTTTGTCTTGAAAGCATCTAACTACTCACAACACACTAAGTTAAAAGATAATAACAAAAGACTAGAAAAAATATTCACCCCCTCCCCCCTCTAGGTGTTTAGCTACCTTGAAACTAAAGACTTTCAAGTGGTATTAGAGGGAGGTTTCTTAAGAAGGACCGAACAGTCAGAGAAGATCCCAAACGGTAGCTGAAATAAGTTTTATACTTATGGGTTCTGGGGAGAACCATAAGGAGCTAGGTTCTATGAAACTCCCCATCTGTAGGATGAAGAGTTTTGGAATCTAGAAAGAGAGGGTCGGGCTATTTATGTATGCCTATGACCCAAGGACCTTTGTGATAGATAGAGAGTGACCATTCATCTCTATGAAGGTCTTAATTTTGGATGCCAATGTACAAACACCTCAGACATATTCAGAGATGATAAATGATGAAGACATCTTGGCTACATTGGACAAGAGCGAATATAAAATTATTGTTAGTTCCATAGATGAATCAACCTTTCAGAATCTGTTTTACTGCTAGACCTCCAAAGAGATGTGGGACACTCTTGTGGTCTACATGGAGGGAACTAAAGAGGTGAGAGATGACAAGAAGTCCATGCTCAACTAGGAGTATCAGGCATTCAAGCAGTCACTAAAAGAGCACATAGCTGCTTGCTATAAAAGATTTTTCAGGATAATAAATGAACTGAGGACCTATGGGAGGGTCTTCAGTCCTTATGATATTAATGACATTTTTCTAAGGTCTCCCACTAAATACTGGGATACTAAGATTTGTGTCATCAGAGAAGTGGCTAGGCTGGCTGATACTCCTCATACATTGTTTGGAAAGCTGCTCTTTTATGATATGAAGTTGGCTTCCAGGAAAGAGGAGGCCACCAACAAATCCTTGTCCAAGGAAAAGACCTTGGCCTTTAGAGCAGACAGCACTAGGAAGAGTAAGGATAGGATTCCCTCTCCTCAAAGGAGGCTAGCTGATTCAGACAGCCTAGAATCAGATGAATCAGACTGCAGTATGTCTGATGAGTACCTTGCTGCCTTCTCTAGGCATTTTCAGAAGCTGATGAAGAAGAAACAGTGGAAGAGCAAACCTTCCACCTCTTCTCATCACAGGAAGAATCACTCCAAGGCTGACAGGTATGATTCAAAACCTAGTAAACCTATTTTATCTAAAGTTATTTATTACTGTTGCAGCAAACCTGGGCATGTTATAGATGACTGCCCTATCAAGAAAAAGGAGGCTGGTGAGAAGAAACAACACCAACACAAGGGGAAGATGGAGAAGTCCTTCATTGCAAAGAAGGAGAATATCTGGACTGACTCACCTTCATCAGAGTCTGAAGAAAAAGAAGCCTATATTGGTTTGGATGCTCCTATTGTTGAAGAAGGAGTTGAATCAGCAGACGAAGACTATATTGCTACCAGAATAGGCATCAGGGCCCCTTTGTCACATTCAGACAATGACTCGGTCGAGGATGGGGATGAAGAAGTTTCTTACAACTACTATGGGCTGATGGCAATGACTGATGAGGAATCCAGCCAGGATCAGCCTTGTCAAAGAAAGGTATATTCTCTATCAAGTTGTTCTTCTGAGACTAGGTATGAGACTGGTCCATATACAGAAGCCTTTTCATCTAGTGGTGAAGGTGATTCAGAATCAGAAGGTGATGTCAATCAATTGATTAACATGTATGGTGAACTTCTGGATGCCTTCACGAAGTGCGAGAAGTTGACTAAAAAGCAAGCTAGGGAGATTTCCTATCTTCAGCTAGCTGCTGCCTGGCATGTTGAGACAAAATCTTTACTGGATCAGAAGGATAGGGAAGTTAGCCAACTTATGGTCTTGAATCTCATCCAGATAGGCTCCATCAAGTACAAGAATATTCTCATTAGGGACCTTGAAGTGAAGCTCTAGAGGGAGAAGAGAATTATGGCTAGTTTTCTAAGCCTAATACAGTGTTTTCCTTAGTAGACTTCTCCTCTCAGAAGGGTAAGAAGGGGTTAGGGTTTAAGGGAAACACTAGAGTTACCCATTCTAAAGGAAAGGGCAAAGCTCTTGTTCAGCCTCTGGCTTCCAATCCTCCCATTACTTTTAGGAAAGTTTAGTTGCTTTCAAACAGGTATGACCAAGAGAGCATCTATGGTCACTAGATGAATTGTAGATCTACTAGTGTGAAAAGGAGGTTCATAGCTATGTTGGAAGGTATAGCAGGAGAGTGACTGCCTTCAAGGCTTCCCATGAAAAAATTTAAATGCCCTATCATGGAGCATTTGTCTTTAGTGCTCCAGTCCCCACTCTCAAAAATGTGGTTGTGGCCAAGCTTCAGAACCATTCTGCAAAGACTTGGAATAAGGGTCAGTCTATCAGTAAGTCTGATTTGGGCATTTCAGATGCTATCAAGAGCATGTATTCTATAAAGAAGATTGCAGCTAATGGCACTCAGAGCAGGCCAAATAAGATAGCTGGAAGACTTAACTTCAGTCAGATCCTTGTTGAAATGAATCTAAATAATGTTGTGGCTCCTCATCCTTCTATTCAGTCAGCAGCTAACCAAACTTCAAGGCCTACACAAAAAAGAAGATAAAACATTCATGAATGTTGGTGATGTGCCAAAGTGGGCCACTTTGCTATAGGCTGCTGACACAATCCAAGTGTTCCAAGAGTAGCTGTTAGTCCACAGTCAGAAAATCTACTGGTAGACAAGTCAATTTTTAGACTAACATGCACATAAGACCCAATAGATATTGGGGTCCTAAGGTAAAATAAATTATGTGATGCAGGGTAGTCGAAGTGCCCATACCCCTATACGGTACTTGGATAGTGTTTGTTCCAGGCACATGACTAGTACAAGGAGCAACTTAAAGGAGTACACTCTAGTGAAAGATGGGACGAAGGTTATCTTTGGTTGTTCAGATAGAGGGGTGACAAGAGGCTATGGTAAGATTACCAATGGCATAGTCACCATCACAAAAGTGGCTTATGTTTAAGGGCTACATCACAACCTCATACGTATAAGCCAACTCACTGATCTTGGTTATGTCATTGTCTTCCACAAGGATGAGTGTCAGATTAAGAGGTCAAGTGACCAAGAGGTCATCTTTACAGGCACTAGAACTGGAAATGTTTATTGTTTAAACTTTTTGTGTCTAGATACAGACTCTCCTATTTGTGTAGTAGAAAATGAGAAAGTCTAATATTGTGTATAATGACACAAGAGACTATCTCATTTAAATTACATGACTATTGGCAAGCTCTTTAGTAGAAAGCTAGTTAGGAATGGTCCTAATGAGAAATGCACCAAGGAAAGCATTTGCTATGCATGCCAAAAGGGCAAGAAAACCAAAGCCTACTTCAAGGGCATTGGGACCAAAGACTCTGGAGGTCTTTATATCTCTTGCATATGGATTTATTTTGTCCTTTGCCAGTTCATAGTCTTGGTATAAAAGTCTATACCCTTATGGTGGTCGATTACTATTCTAAGTTTACATGGGTGTTATTTCTTAAGAAAAAGATTGAAACCCTAGATGTCTTCATGAAGTTTGTCGAGAAAATTCAGAATGAGTTTGATAGTACTGTGGTCAAAATCAGAAGTGATCATGGAACTGAATTCCAATATGACAGCATTATAAAGTTCTGTGAAGAGCTCGGGATTCTTCAAGAATTTTCTTCTCCGAGAACACCCCAGTAAAATGGAATTATTGAGAGGACAAATAGAACTCTCATAGAGGATGGAAGGACATTGTTGAGTGATATATCTCTCCCACAATATTTCTGGGTCGAGGTAGTGAATACTGCAAGTCTTGTACTTAACAGAGCCTCTATCACCAAGAGCCATACGAAGACTCCCTATGAGATCTTGAAGGGCAGAAAACCAAACCTGGGTTATCTCAGGATCTTTGGTAGGAAGTGATATGTGCTTCATAATGGTAAGTCCTATGTGACTATGTTTGCTGCCAAGTCCTTTGATGTAATTTTTGTTGGGTACAACAATCATAGTAAATCCTATAGGGTCTACAACATGAAATTCCAAGTTGTAGAAGAGTCTGTACATGTAGTCTTTGAGAGTATACGATGATTAACATTGAGCTACCAAGCTCCTCTTCTACTATTGTAGGTAGAGAGCAGATGATGGACAAGCTGACTATCGAGGAAGCTGCTACAAAAGTCCAAGATAAAGCTAAGGGAATGGACATTCTAGAAGATGCACCTGGCTCACTGGAAGTGGATGAAGATCAATAAGAAGCTGCTACTAAAGTAGATACTGAAAGAAGATTGCCTACTACAGTCAGGCATCTAAGAGATCATCCAAGACACCAAATCTTTGGTGTTGCAAACCAATGAGTGGTGATATGTAGCAAGAGCCTTAATACAACAATGTATGCAAGTTTCCTGTCATAGGTTGAGCTCAAGAAATTTGAAGAGGCCAACATAGATCAGTTCTGGATTATAGCAATAAAAGAGGAATTGAACCAGTTTAAGAGATGTAAGGTTTGGAAGCTAGTTCTCATACCACAAGAACATAATGTCATTGGATTCGAGTGGATTTATAGGAATAAACTTGATGAAAATGGCATTATAATCAAGCACAAAGCAAGACTAGTAGCTAAGGGGTACAAACAAGAAGAAGGTATTGACTATGATCAAACCTTTTCCCCTATAGCAAGAATGGAAGCCATCATACTGTTCCTTACATATGCTGCACATGTGGGATTCAAGGTCTACTAGATGGAAATGAAGTAGCCTTCCTGAATGGTGACTTAAAAGAAGAAGTCTATGTTGGGCAACCTTCAGGTTTTGTTGTTCCTAACTCACCTAATTCTATTTATAGACTTACGAAGGCTCTATATGGGCTAAAGCAAGCCCCTAAAGCATGGTATGAGACATTGTCTAGCTTTCTCATTGTGAAAAAATCACAAGAGGGAAAATAGACAAGACCTTATTCCTAAAGGAATTTAAGGGCAAGATCATCCTAGTCAAGATCTATGTAGTGACATAATCTTTGGATCTACTAATGACAACCTTTGTAGGAAGTTTCCCAAACTTATGGAAGGAAAGTTTGAGATGAGCTGTATGAGTGAACTTATATTCTTCTTGGGCCTTCAAGTAAGACAGATTGATGGTGTCTTGTCCATATCCTAGTCTAAGTTTACTAGGGAGTTTATCAAAAAGTTTGGTACGGAGAATGCCTACACCATGAAAACTCCCATGGGGGTCAAGTATGCTTATAGGCAAAGATGAGGCAAGAAAACCTGTTGATGAAACTTTGTATAAAGGGATAATTGTCTCCCTTCAAAATCTTACCACAAGTAGGCCGAACATCATGCATACTACATGTGTTTGTGCTAGGTATCAGGCTAGCCCTAAAGAATCTCACTACTCTACTGCAAAGATGATTTTGAGGTATCTTAAGGGCACACCAGATCTTGGCCTATGGTACCCTACAAATAGGGAGTTTGAACTAACAGGCTATTCAGATGCAAATTTTACAGGCTACAAATGGGACATGAAGAGCACTTCTGGCATCTATTAGTTCTTGGGAGGAAGACTAGTGTCTTGGAGCAGCAAGAAGAAAACAAGTGTTGCAATCTCAACTACAGAGTCGGAGTACATCTCAGCATATAGCTATTGTGCTCAGTTGCTGTGGATCCAACATCAGCTCTAGGATTATAACATCTAGATAAGTAGAAGTCATTTATATTATGATTCTACTAGTGCAATCTCAATTGCTAGTAATCCTGTCTCACATAGTAGGACTAAGCATATTGAGAGAAAATATGATTTTATTAGGGTGCATGTGGAATGTGAAGATATTAACCTTCAGTTTGTCCCTACCGACAAGCAAGTGGCTGACATCTTCACTAATCCACAAGATCAAGCAAAGTTCAACACCTTCATGTTTGAGTTGGGTATGTTGAACCTGATATAGCTTTAGTTGCTCCTCATGTTGTTTCTTTGTTTTTCATGTTGTACTATTTCTTGTAGGTGGAAACGTCCTTCAGTGGGATGAAGGTTTTTTATGTGGTATACCTCCAGTGGTATCATGTTTTCAAATGGTTAAAGTGTTATCCAGACTTGTATAGACTAGAGTGTTTACTAGGATGTATGATAGAGGATGCATCATTTGAGGGAGAGCAAGTCTAGCACTTATAGAGATAAATTCAATTTGTTGTAGAGACGGTGCAGCACACCTCCCTGACTATTTATAGAAGTCAAAAGGGGGAGGAAAATTAAATGAGAAGGAAATGATCAATGACAGGTAACGGCAATTCAGGAGGAGAAGGGGGTGATGATGATCACCCTATAGGAAAGGAAAGGATGGTAACCCATAACCTGTTATCTTGTTATAAGTTTTCTTATTTAATGTTTTTTTGCTACATATGTTAGTGTATGTCATTGACTCAGGATTTTGATTGAGGGTTTTGACTTCTTCAAATAGGGGGAGATTATTGAGTCCATTGCCCACAATGTCCCAGATGTGAAGAAGTCAAACATGTCAATGATATATAGATTATTGAATTTAATGTATGTCTAAGTTCATTCATGCAGGTTAGGCCTTGTAACATTAATAGGACAGGTAATCCAAGTGTTGTGATAGGTGGATACAAAGGAACCGGCTGGAAAGGCAGTAATTTGCCGAAGTCCACAGGCATTAAATGAAGCAAGCTCACTCAATGCCAGGTAACGATATTCGACGAAATCTACAGGCATTGAGTGAAGCTACATCACTCAACGCCAAATGTCAAGAAGAGAAGTTGACAAAGGCAAAATTCTGGTTAATTCCAGAGGCGTTGAGTGAGGACAACACACTCAATGCCAGATGAGCTGAAGTGTCGCGTAAAGACCAGTCAGTCAAAGCTTTTGCATTGACAGTGAAGAAAAATGACTTAAGTCCAGAAGCGTTGAGTGATGTCAATGCACTCAATGCTAAGACCAAAAAGCATTGAGTCATGCTGCTGTAGGCAGAGCTTAAGAAGATTGATGTCAAAAATCGACTAAGTCCAGAAGCATTGAGTGAAGCCAGTTCACATAATGACTTGTTGGGTAATACATCCACAATAGCCCAGATTTGTATGAAGTCACCCTTGAACTAAGATGAATTAAGTTTGTATTTGATGCTCTGTTTAGTTGTGTGTTTACAGGACTTAATTGCCAAGTGTAGACCAATGTCAGTCTACAATGAGTCACCAAGCAAAGGACCATAGAATGTAATCCCTCATTGTGTGATCCATGGTGTTGACTCATGTGTAGACTCTCTATTGGGACACACTTCCTTTTCAAGCACTAAGAGCATGGGAGAAAAGTTCGATGTTGTTTATTTTGAAGAAATCATGTTTTCAGATTTCAGGAAGATTCTCTAAGTGTTTTTCTCGAGTACTATCTTTTGTACTCGAGAAGAACTAAAGATTGTTCTCGAGTAAGACTTCCCTTGATTTTGAGTTATAGAAATAGTTCTCGAGAAGGCTTATTGTTGTTCTCGAGAAGGCCTTCAGTACTTAAGTACTGCATAACACTTCTTCTCGAGTTACATCTGTCCTTTACAGATTTTATTCAAAGTTTTTTTCTCGAGAAGACTAAATTTATTCTCGAGAAGACTATGCTTAATTCTCGAGATGCAGAAGACTTTTCTCGAGGCCTAGATTTCTTTTTTTGAGAACCAGACATCTGTTCTCGAGAATATTTATTTGTTCTCGAGCACCAGATTGTTCCTTCTCGAAAACTAATGTTCTTTTTCCTCGAGTACTTCCTTCATTCCCGAGAATACTGAATTCCACCTCCATATTTTTTTTCTAAGTTTTTTTCTCGAGATCTTCTTTGTTGTTCTCGAGAGCTAGTAAGCTTTTTCTCGAGTACTATCTTTTCTCTCGAGAACTACTGTATTGTTTTTTAGAATTTTCTTAAGTCCAGACAGACGTAATTTCAAATGTCATTAGCACATGATTGTTCCACGTGGCTATCATTTATTATGTTTATGACCGATAGGCTAATCCTATAAAAGGTCTTGCCATTTTCGACCAACCCTAAGAAGAAGAAGAAAAAGATATTCTAAGAATTCTGAATCCCTAATTCCCTTTCCATAATCGAAAGCGCCGCCGCTCATCGCCTTCATTGCCAAAATTGCTTTCGATCCAGATTGATTCAGAGCAAGTGATTCAGAGATCAAGATATTCTATAATCTACAAATCCAATACTTGATCTTGCTGAATCCAGATTTTCAGATCAGAGATCTTGTCAAGTCTTCTTCAACTTATTTCTGACAAAGCCGCAAAGCTCAAGGAAGAAGAAAGGCAACAGTTTTTAGATCTGAGAGATAACACTTTTTGTATTAATATTTCAATTTATTCTTGCAGGAGATCCTTCTTCAAGTATAGGAGCTTTGTTCTCCGAGTTATTTTTGTAGGAATTTTATCTTCCGAGTGTAGATCCAGTTTTCGGGATCGAGTTGTAGGATTGGTTTCAATCCGAGATTAATGGAGTAGCCGAGTCTAGTGCTTTTCTATATCGGTGAGTGGAAAGTGGACGTACCCAAGGTTGGGGAACTACTGTAACTCTTGATGTCGTCTTTGACTGTTTGGTTAATTTTCTATGCATAGCACGTTAAATGTTTATTCTGCAAAAAGACGCACAACTCACCTATTCACTCCCCTCTAGGTGATTTAGGTAAGACAAATAAAACATTTTCAATTGTTATCAGAGGGAGGTTGTTCATAAAAAGGTTAAAACCTTGAATAGATCTGCCCAAGTAGTCTTTTGAGTAATCCAAGCATGGACAAAGCCAAGGATTTTGCAAAAATTCCTCTGTGCACAAAGACCAACTTTCCCATGTAGAAAGAAAGGATTAAGTTTTTCATGCAAGCTGTGGATCCAAGGATCTTCATGATTGCCGAAGAAGGTCCTTATGTTTCCATGACCGTCTCCACTATTTATCCTACCAAGAAAGTTCCTAAGAAGTTGATGGATCTTGATAAAGATGAGATTGCACTTGTCTCATTAGACAAGAAATCTAAAAATATCATCGCAAGTACAGTCGATGATTCTATGCTGCAAAATCTGATTCACTGCCATTCGCTAAGGAAATGTGGCAGTCTCTTATCATCTTGATGGAAGGTAGTGAAGAAGTTAAGGATCATAGAAGATCCCTTCTAAGTCAGAAATATGAAGCATTTCAACAAGGAACAAAGGATTCAATTGTAGATACCTTTGAAAGTTTCTTCAAAATTGTTAACAGCCTAAGAGTATATGGTCGGGTCTTCATAAATGGAGAGTTGAATGATAAGTTTCTAAGGTCCATAACTAAGGAATGGGACAAAAAGTCTGTGCTATCCGGGAGTTTGGTAAGCTGGCAGAGACTGACCCTCAGAATCGCTTCGGAGAGCTAATGTCCTATGAACTGCAAATCAACTCAAGAAAAGCTAAAGAAGAGAATAGTCGTTGGTCATCCAAGGATAAGTCTGTCGCACTGAAGGCAGACAACTCAAGGAAAGTCAAAGATGCATCACCTACTCTTGTAGAGGAAGATAATGAAGAAGAAACTTCATAGTCCAGTACCTCAGGCTCAGAGTTATCTGAAGGAGAGTTTTCTCTTCTTTCAAGGCAGTTCAAGAAATTCTTGAACAAGAAGAAACAATGGAGAGGCAAAGATGCCTCGCACAGAAGATCATGTCATGATGGTGATCAACACAAGAAAGGCTCCAGTAGCCAAGACAGGTATCATACTAAATAGAACAAACATATTACTTCTGATATCATTTGCTATTGTTGTAATAAGACAGGTCATGTCATCGCTGATTGCCCTCACAAGAAGAAGGAGGGTGGAAAGAGAGAAGAGAAGAAATCTTCATATAATAAGAAGAGAACTGAAAGAAACCTAGTAGCTAAGAAGGGAAAGACTCTCAGCGACTCTAACTCATATGAGTCAAGTGAAGAAGAGGAAGCCTACTTTGGGCTAATGGCACAAACTGATGAATAAGAAGAACCCCAGTTCACTAGGAAGTTAAATTCTCACACCCCTCTTTCTGAATCAGATGCTTCTGATCATGATCAAGAGGACAGTTCTTCTAACGATGAGTATAAACTCATGACCCTGTATAAAGTGATAATAAAGGCTTACGACAAATATCGAAGAGTCTTAAAAACTCAAGCCAAGGAGATAAAGTATCTCAAGGCTGAAGAGAGCACTCTGAGATAGGAAATCTCCAAGACGGACTCACTCAGAGAGAACTTCAATGCTGCTATTGAAGAGTATAATAAGGCCCTCGAGCACCTAGATCTGAAGGAGAAGATCATTAAAGAATAGGAAGAACAACTTGCAACGGAAAAGAAACTTGTTGAAATTTTCTCAAAGCTCAAGACTGTCCTTCCTTTTATTGCTGAATTCTCAGCTCAAGCCAAAGGTGCTAGCCTAGGCCATGTTGAAGATCCTAGTAAATGTTGTAGGATAAATAAGGCTCAAAGGAAGAATAAGGCGGCCAAGAAGGTTTTGGCCAAGGAGAAGGGGAAAGCTCCTCAAGATCAGACTTCATTTAAGAAGGTTATATTTCCAACGAACGAGTTTGATCTTGATTCGTCCTACGGTCACTTTGCTAGGCCTACTTATGTAGAGCCCAAGTCTCGTTTCTAAGGATGGACCAATCCCGGAACTTTGGCGAAAATGTCTTCAAGGCACCTTATGAAGAGATCACTCCTCAGAGCTATGGGCCTTATAATCATGGTCATAACATCAAGAAAGCATCAAAAGAAAAATCTGTTGTGGAAAAGCCACTTATGGTGAAGAATTCACGTGATTGCAATCACCATGAAGCTTCTAACTCCAAGACTGCTGCCCTTACTAGACCACACTCTCAAAAGGTCAAGCAGGAGAAATTTAGGCAAAGATACAACAGACTTGACTGTTGGTGCTGCGCCAAAGTTGGTCACTTTGCTATTGATTGCTTGTTTAATTTCAGAAATTATGCAACTCCTCAAGTTAACAATGTGAGAAAGACAACTCATAATGTTAATACATGTAGTGGGAGTGTTCTAACTAGAGACCAAGGAACCAAACGAGTTTGGGTTCCTAAGGCAAATTGATTTGGGATTGCAGGTATGTCCAAAGGCCACCAAAACTCCTATCTGGTATTTGGACAGTGGATGCTCTCGGCATATGACTGGGACAAGAAGCCTTCTCGAGAATTATTCTCCAGTCATAAACGGGCCAAAAGTCATATTTGGAGGTTCTGACTGAGGAATTACTAAAGGCTACGGTATGATTACGAATGGTAGTGTATCCTTTTCGGATGTGGCTTATTTTGAAGGATTGGAACACAATCATATAAGCATAAGCCAGCTCTGCGATAAAGGATACATAGTAGAATTTTATGCAGATAAGTGCTTGATAAAATCGGTAGACAATATGGAAACGATTCTATCAGGCATTCGTTGTAGAAACATATTTTATTTGAATTTTATTTGTATAGACTCTTCTACACTAGTGTGTCTTTTGGCTAAAGATAGTCCGTCTCTTGGTGACCAATGACACAAGATACTAGCACATATTAATTTCAAAACTATAAATAAATTATTTTCTCTTAATTTAGTACGTGATGCCCCAAATGTCAAGTGCGCTAAAAATAGACCTTGTCACGCATGTGTAAAAGGAAAGTAAACAAGGGCTACCTTTAAAAGAATTATTTGTAAATACTTTAATAGATGTTTACATCTACTTCACATGGACTTGTTCGGTCCACTGCAAGTTAGAAGTTTGGGAGGTAAGGATTATATATTGATTATTGTTGATGATTACTCATTCTTTACGTGGTTGTTCTTTCTAAAACACAAGTCAGATACTTTTGATATCTTTACTAATTTTGTCAAGCAGGTCCACAATGAATATAATTGTTCCGTAGTCAAAATTAGAAGTGATAATGGAACAGAGTTCAAATCTAGGGCCACGACAGAATTATGTGAAAGCCTATGTATATTTCATGAGTTTTCCGCTCCTCATACTCCTCAACAAAATAGAGTAGCTGAGAGAAGGAATAAAATACTCATAGAGGCATGCAGGACCATGTTGAGTGATACCTTACTACCAGAATACTTTTGGGCTGAAGTCATCAACACTGCATGACACGTGCAAAATCGAGCACTCATAAACAAGAACCATGATAAGACCCCTTACAAACTACTAAAGGGCATGAAACTGACTATTTCATATTTTTGAATCTTTAGTTGTAAATGCTTCATCCTTAACAATGGCAAGTATCACACTACTAAATTTAGCGAAAGGAGCTTTGAAGGAAGTTTTGTAGGGTATAGTAGCCATAGTATGGCATATAGGATTTTTTAATAAGAAAACCCTGGTTGTTGAAGAATCTATTCATGTTGTATTTGATGAGACGAGCTTGCTGCAAGGCAACTCTTCTAGTGTGTTCATTGAAGATGCAGGTTCAAAGATAATGGAATTAAACTTGGCTGAGCTAACTGAAGAAAAGGGTGAAAAGTTTAGCAAGATCCCCACTCCAACCCCTATTGGAGAGGTTGATGACCATAATGAAGAAATCATTCAAGTTGATGAAGTCGCTCCTGTGGTTGAAGAAGCTCCAGATGTAAGGACTCTAGAACTCAGACATTTGAAGAATCACCCAATGGACCAAATCATAGGAGATCTGCGGGATGGTGTCATAACTCGTAGAGGTACAACTAATGAGAATTTATATTTGAGTTTTCTCTCACATGTTGAATCAAAGAAGTTTGATGAAGCAAACTCAGACGCATCATGGATAATGATAATGGAAGAAGAATTGAATCAGTTCAAGCATTGCCAAGTCTGGAATCATGTTCCAAGACCCAAAGGTAACAATATCACTGGGATAAAATGCATCTACAGGAAAAAAATGGATGAGGATGTGATAATCATAAAGAACAAGGGCAGACTCATCTCCAAGGGATACAATTAAGAAGAAGGAATCGACTTCGACCAGACGTATACTCCGGTGGCAAGGCTGGAGGCAATCAGGTTATTCCGAGCATATGCTGCACTTAAGGGTTCACCGTCTACCACATGGATGTGAAGTCTGCTTTCCTTAATGGTGACATAAAGGAAGAAGTGTATGTGGAACAACCTCCAAGTTTCATTGATTCTAACTTTCCAGATCATGTTTATCTTTTATTCAAAGATTTATATGGTTTGAAACAAGTTCCTCGGGCTTGGTACGAAACGCTGTCTAACTTTCTTCTTGAGAACAAGTTCACAAGAGGAAAGATAGATAAGACCTTATTTCTTAAGGAAATAAAAGGCAAGATCTTGTTAGTGCAAATCTATGTCGATGACATCATTTTCGGCTCTACTGATGACAACCATTGCAAGAAGTTTTCTAAACTTATGCAAGAAAATTTCAAAATGTGCAGTATGGGAGAGCTGAAGTATTTCTTAGGACTTCAGGTGAAACAATCTGAAGATGGAATTTTCATCACTCAGACGAAATTCACCAAGGAGTTTATTAAGAAATGAGGAATGGAGAACGCAACCTCTATGAGGACTCCAATGGGTTCAACTATGTCTCTGGACAAGGACGAGAAAGGGTCGATGAAACCAAGTATAGAAGCATAATTGGATCCTTGCTCTATCTTACTGCTAGTAGACCGGATATACTGTGTTGGATCCCTAATTTGGATTTGGGCTTCGTTCATTATTATGTTTGGTCCAGCGTTCCTTCACTTGATCCGTGGCGCTCTGCTACTTATTTAAGAAATTGAGTAGCACCCTTTCCAGCAGTCCGGGCTATTGGAATAGTTGGGTGTGCGCTTGATCCTACATTTGGAATCAGAGGGTTAAGGTTGCTTTGGTTTCACAGACTTACATCTAAACCAAGATCCTTTGATAGATCTTTTTCACTCTAGAGTCTTGTTTATAGCATGCCACAAAATAAGGAATATTCTAGAACCAGATCTCCTATGTGCAACTTGAATTAATTTGCACTATGGAAGGCAAGAATCAAACACTATATGAATTCTATTTATGAGGACATTTTAAATTCTATTTTGACAGGTCCCCCTCAACCTACAGCTGCAACTTGAAGAAGTAATTTAGCAATTCCACCACCTAAATGGACTGATGCACAAAAGAAAGCCAAGATGATTGATGCTAAAGCAATGAACATTCTGGCACAGACAATGTCAGATTACATCTTTCAGAAGGTGGCTGAGTACACCTATGAAAAGGCTATTTAGGACTCACTGAACCAAATAGTTGCTGGTTCATCAGATGAAAGAAAATACAGGAGATCCCTCCTCATGTCACAGTATAAAAATTTCAAGAAGGAGGAATCAGAGACTGTTACTGAGATGTATAACAGACTCAGTGTCATCATAAATGAACTGAGAACCATGAACAAGGACATCTCATTAATTGAGATAAATGACAAAATACTAATGTGCTTTCCCAGCACTTGGGATTCCAGGATATGTCCAATTAAGGAGGCCAGAAGTTTAAATGAGATTTCTACAGAATCTCTCCTTGGCAAGCTCAATTCTTATGAGTAGTTGATCAAGACAAGGGAGGCTGCAAAACAGAAGGCTTCCACATCTTCAAGAAAGGAGCACAAAATTGCTTTCAAAGCAATAGAAGAATCAGAAGCTCTTCTAGATAATGAAGAATTACTGAGCTTATTGGCAAAAAGATTTTATAAAATGGCCAAGAAAAACTTTAGAAGAAGGTCATCCAAGAATGATGACAAGCTAAGATATGACAAGACTCCTACCAAGGAGATTGTGTATTTTGGATGCAGAAAACCTGGGCATATTCTACCTGAATGCCTAGAGGCACAGAAGAAAGACAGAAGAAAAGAAAAGGAGAATAAGAGACAATCAAGAAGGAACTATAACAAGCAATCC
The DNA here is from genome assembly GCA_039583875.1 of Platanthera guangdongensis. NCBI lineage: Eukaryota > Viridiplantae > Streptophyta > Magnoliopsida > Asparagales > Orchidaceae > Platanthera > Platanthera guangdongensis. Next base: position 52,068,927 of record CM077147.1, read on the forward strand.
TCCAGCAAACACAAGAGAAAGGAGAAATATTTCATTGCTGAGATCTGGAGTGACACAGATGAAGAATCCTCATCTTCCAGCTCTAGTGAAGATGAAGAAGAGGCAAAGGCAAGGGAAGTTTGCCTTATGGCTATTAATGCCTCCAGCAGAAAATCTGATGCTGAGGAATAAGATGAAGAATCAGAAGAGGAATTAGAATCTGAAGAAGATCAGGTAATGTCTTCATTTGATTTCAATTCAAAAGAATTTAAAACTGAATTTAAATCCTTATGCAATGATTAAATTAAGTCAGAAAAGAAAATAAAAGTTCTTAGAGATAGACAGGTTGAATTTGATAACCTATTTGCTGAAAATATTAAACTGAAAAATGATTTAGACTTAGCTAATGAACAAATCATCTCACTAAAAACTGCATTATGTGAGGTAAAGAAACTTGATGAATCTCTAAATGGGAGAAGCCTTAAGCTGATGGACATAGTCATTGCCAGATTAAATGACAAGCTGGGCTTAGGACCTTCATCAAGCTACCCCCCATATTAAAGAAAAATATTTTGTCAACACAAATTAAATTTATCTCTGAAAAAGGCAATGACAAAATAGGAGAAACTACTCAACCAAATGTATCTCCAAAATCTGTAAGTAAGAAGAAGAAGAATAAAAATCTAAATAAAAACTATGTTCAACAGATTTCGTCGAAATCAGATCGACAAAATGTGTATAGTTCGTCGAACCCAGATCGACGATCTACGAACGCCTTTTATAACTATAATAATTCGTCTTAATGCGATCGACGAACTGTATATGGTCCTTCAAGCGCCGATCGACGAACTTGGGGCACAGAAAATGACTATCTTCATTCTCTAAGCAGAGTTTGATGAACTCAACCCTATTCGTCGAACGCAGGTCGATGAACTTATGGTAATTTGTCGAACCCAGTCAGGTTTAATAAAAACTATAATTCTATTAGAAACTTGTTGGGTATTGTATCCACAACGTACCTGATTTGAAGAAGCCCCTGAACAAGCTAAGGTAAATAGGCAATGTTTTTGACAAAATATTTCAAGTTGTGCTTGCAGTGATTCCACGCTAAGTGCACACCAATGTCAGGGTGCAGTAGGTCAATATACACGGGTCTGCACGACGTAATCCCTCGTTGAGCAGATCGGTGTGTTGGCCTACGTGTACTCTCTCTATTGGAGTGCACTTACTTTCAAGTACAGTGCTGTGTTTATGCAAGAGCAGACAAGGAGCAAGGATGAGTCAAAGAGCAGCTCAGAGGCGTAAGACGAAAAATCATCTAAGTAAGAATCGACGAGAATCACCAAGTGATTCTCGCCGATTCGGCGAGAATCACTAGTGATTCTCGCCGATTCGGCGAGAATCAGTAGTGATTCTCGCCGAATCGTCGAGAATCACTGGTTGATTCTCGTCGGCTAAATCAGAGTGCAATCAAGTCAAATTCGACGAGAATCACTTTGTGATTCTCGACGAATCGTCGAGAATCACTTTGTGATTCACGCCGAATCGTCGAGAATCACCCTTGATTCTCGACGATTCGACGAGAATCACAGGTGATTCTCGCCGATTTTTACTTGGGCAATTTTCGGGAAAAAGCTGGACCGGATTCTGCCGCTGGCACTATTTTGAACCGGATTTAGGGTTTCTTCTTGTGGGACCCACAACGGTCATTAAGGTGTTTACTTGTGTATATATATACGGGGATTTTTGAACAGTATAGATACACAGAAAGAAGCCGAGCGACGATCTTGACCTAAAAACGCGAAACTGCTCCTCCGCCCCCATCGCCGCTCACGCTAGTTGGTCGCCACTTTTGATCGCGATTCTTCCTGATCTTCCGGTGACAGAAGCTTAGCCAAGCTTAGAGTCTCACGTGTCTAACCGGAGATCTCTTGTCTCTTGATTTGGTGATCGGGAAAATCTTCCCCATCCGAATCGATCGAGACGATTGATCCTAGTGTGACCGTTGGTAGACCTAGCTAGCTTCGCTACGAAGTTTGGATCTCCAAAGTACAGCAGCCGCACACCGTTGTCGCCGCCGATCCCGTGAACCAAGCCGCCGCCCATCTTGCCGCCGCCGGTTCCGGGGAAATTCTCTCCAAGCGAGATCTAGGGTTGTGGACTCTTCGATCGTCGTCAAACGAAGAGGGACACCCTAGTCTCCAAAAGTAGTTTGTATCTCTTGTACATTCTAGTTTTACTTTTGTTGTAAAGGAACGTTGGTTCCTAGTTGTAAGGGTTGGGTGCAACCCGTGTTGTGGGAGTGTTGACTCTTACGTGTGGAAGGGTTCCTTCCGATAGTGCAAGGATTGGATTTCAATCCTGTTGGTGAAGTGACCGAGTCGTCCCTTGTTGGGAGATAGGTCGAAGGGGGAAAGTGGATGTACCCAAATTGGGGAACCACTATAAATTGCTTATGTACCTTCTTTGTTGTGTTGTTTTATTTTCGTGTGTAGGTACAATCTTAATTCCGCAAAAACGCTGCACGTCACCTATTCCCCCCCCCCCCCCCCCCCGCCCTCATAGGTGAAGGTAGTTGACACTAGGTGGACTTTCAAGTGGTATCAAAGCGAGGTTGCTCATCAAAAAGGTTAACTCCTTGAGTTGAATCCTGCCACTAGTGTCAAGAAGAAGGAAAACATCTACCATGGACGGTCTCAAGTTCACAGGCAAGATCCCAGTGTGCACCAGGCTCAACTTTCCTATCTGGAAGGAAACGATCAGGTTCTACATGGAAGCAGTTGATCCTCGACTCTTCATGATCGTGGAGGAGGGACCTTATGTCCCCACTAAGGTCTCCACCATTGATCCTACCAAGAAAGTGCCGAAGAAACTTTCTGAAATGGACAAGGACGAGATGGTGCTAGTGGGACTTGACAAGAAGGCGCAGAACATTCTGGTCAGCGCGGTTGATGACTCAATGATGCAGAACTTCAGCAACTGCAGGACAGCAAAGGAGATCTGGCATTGCCTGATCATCCTAATGGAGGGCACTGATGAAGTGAGGGATGATCGTAGATCCCTCCTGAACCAGAAATATGAGGCCTTCAGACAAGGGCCTAAGGAAGAGATCGGAGTCACCTTCGAGAACTTCCTCAAGATTGTCAATGCCCTCAAAGGATACGGAAGAGTGTTCACTAATGGTGTACTCAATGATAAATTCCTTAGGTCCCTTACTAAGGAATGGGACACAAAGATCTGCGCCATCCGAGAGTTTGGCAGACTAGCTGAAACAGACCCGCGAATTCTGTTCGGGAAGCTGATGTCCTATGAGCTTCAACTGAACACCAGGAAAGCAGAAGAAGAAGCAGAGAAGGCTGCAGCCAAAGAAAAGACTGTGGCTCTAAAAACCAGTCACTCCAGAAAAGGCAAGGGTGTGGTTTCATACCATGCCAGGAAAAAGGATGAGGAGGAGGACTCCGAGCCATGCTCCTCCAGCTCAGAGCTGTCGGAGGAGAATTTCTCCCTCATCACCCGAGAATTCAAGAAGTTCCTCAAGATTAGGAATCAAAGAAAGAAAGACGGCTCCTCCTCCAGGCATCAGAAGAAAAATTATTCTTCTGACAGGTATGCTTCTAAACCGAACAAACATCGCTCCTCTGACATTATTTGCTTTGGATGCAATAAGCCAGGACATGTCGTGGCCGACTGCTATCAAGGCAAGAGAGAAAAAGGGAAAGGAGAGGAGCACAAATCCTCTAGAGACAAGAAGAAAGAGCGGAGCTACATCGCCAAAAGGCCAAAGACACTGAGTGAGTCTGATACCACAGACTCCAGTGATGATGAGGAAGCCTACTTCGGGCTGGTGGGTGGCTCCGACTGAGAAGGAGAATGCCCCCCATTTACTGGGAAGGTAAAAGCTCACACCCCTCTCTCCGACTCTGACTCTGATCCTGAGTCTCAGGATGATGACCCTGAGGATAGCCTTTCGGCCCGTGAAGCGGAGCTCCTCGAGAAGTATGAGCTTCTGCTCAACACTTTCGAGGAGTGCCGTAAGAGATTGAAGGCTGAGAAAAAGGAAGTGAAATTCCTTAAGGGTGAGTGTGTCTCCCTAAGGGAAGAGCTCATCAGTTTGATTTCTCTCCGACAGGAGCACCTTGACCTGACTTCAAAGCATTCAGAGTCTCTTAAACTCCTTGATCTTAAGCAGAAGGAAGTCGACAAGTTGGAAGAACAACTTGCGGCAGAAAGGAAGATCGTCAAGAGCTTCTCTATGCCAAAAACTGTTCTTCCAGTAGTTGATACCTTCTCTGCTCAGGCCAAAGGAGCTGGCTTGGGGCATGTAGGGGTATCTGGTTCCTCATCCAGGAGAAACAGGAACCAGAGGAAGAATAAGGCCGCCAAGAAGGCCTCTGCTGATGAAAAGGGAAAGGCTCCGCTCAGTCCTGTTGCGTTCAGAAAGCCTAGCTTTCCTTGCAACCAACATGACTTTGAATCAACCTTTGGTCATCATTTCCGGCCCTTGGTTGCAAAGCCAAAGAGCCGATGTGATGGTTGGACCTTTCCCCGAAACTTCGGTGAGTGTGCCCTCAAGGAACCTTATGAGGAAATCCACATGGGAAATTATGGCCAATTCTCTAGCGGCCATAATGGAAAGCAGGCACCAAGAGTCAAGCCTGTTATATTAACGAAACAGAAGGTGAAGAAGTCATGTGACTGCAATCACTATGAGGCATCCACCTCAGGATCCAAGGCCCCGGCTGCACCCACCATTCCCAGGGTAAGACTGGAACCTAGGAAGAGGTACAACAGATTTGACTGTTGGTGTTGTGGCAAAGTCGGTCACTTTGCCATGGATTGTTGGTTTAACCCGAGATATAACGAGACTCCCTATATTAGCACTGCGAGGCCGACCACTCGTAAGGTTAACCAACCGAGGGGGAGTATGCTAACCAGGAATCTAGGACCCAAGTTCGATTGGGTTCCTAAGGGAAATTAATTTTGTTTTGCAGGAATGTCCAAAGGCCACCAAAACGCCGATCTGGTACTTGGACAGTGGATGCTCCCGGCATATGACTGGGACAAGAAGCCTGCTGCGTGATTACACACCAGTCGAGAATGGACCCAAAGTCATCTTTGGAGGGTCAGATCGAGGAGTCACCAGAGGTTACGGTATGATTTCCAACGGTATAATCTCTATCACAGACGTGGCTTATGTTGAAGGGTTAAACCATAACCTGATCAGTGTAAGTCAGTTATGTGACAAAGGTTATGATGTTAAGTTCTGCAAGGATAAATGTCTGATAATTTCACGTACCTCTTCTGAGACGGTATTATCAGACATTAGGAGCAGAAATATCTTCTGCTTAAATTTTCTTAGTTTAGATTCATCTACCCTCGTATGCCTAGTGGCAGCTAGCAGTGCATCTCTTTGTGATCAATGACACAAGAGATTGGCACATATTAATTTCAAGACAATTAATACGCTATTTTCTAAAAACTTAGTAAGGGATGCTCCCATTATCAAGTGCATCAAAGATAGCCCCTGTCTTGCATGCCAGATGGGCAAACACACTCGGGCTACCTTTAAGAGCATTGCAGACAAAGACTCTTCCCGATGTCTTTACCTTCTACATATGGACTTGTTTGGTCCAATGCAAGTTCATAGCTTGGGAGGCAAGTCTTATACGCTAGTGATAGTTGATGATCATTCTCGGTTTGCATGGGTGTTCTTCTTAAAACGAAAGTCAGATACGTTTGACATCTTCACTAGTTTTGTCAAGCAGGTTCAGAACGAATTTAACTGCTCAGTGGTCAAAATCAGAAGTGACCATGGAACAGAATTCGAATCTGGTGCTATGACAGAGTTTTGTGAAGAACAAGGTATCTTTCATGCATTTTCCTCCCCGCGCACTCCTCAGCAAAATGGAGTTGCGGAGAGGAGAAATATAACTCTCATTGAAGCCTGCACGACAATGTTGAAAGACGCTTCTCTCCCAGAATACTTCTGGGCAGAGGCTGTCAATACAGCTTGTCATGTACAAAACCGAGCATTGATCAACAAGCATCATCGTAAGACGCCTTATGAGCTACTGAGAGGCAGGAAACCAACCATGTCCTACTTGAGGATCTTTGGTTGCAGATGCTATATACTGAATAATGGGAAGTACCCGCATACTAAATTTGGTGAAATATGCTTCGAAGGCATATTCATGGGCTATAGCTCCCACAGTCGGGCATATAGGGTCTTCAATAAGAAAACCCTAGTGGTAGAAGAATCAATTAATATTGTGTTTGATGAAGGAAGTTTGCTTAACAGCAATTCTTCCAGTGGTATTCTTGAAGATGCAGGTGCACGACTTGAACAGCTGAGTCTCAATGAGACCGCTAAAGATGACACTCCTAAGTACGTCAAAGTTTCCACCTCCACGTCATCTGGTAATGTTGAAGATCAAAATGGAACAAATATCCTAGAAGATGGAGAAGCCCAAGAAGTAGTCGAAGCTCCAGACGCCAGACTTCTAGAGCTCCGACACGTGAGGGATCATCCTAGAGATCAGATCATCAGAGATCCTCGTGTCGGTGTCAGAACTCGAAGAGGTACTATTAACGAAGTTTTGCATCTTAGCTTCCTGTCACAGGTTGAGCCAAAGAAGTTCGACGAGGCGAACAAAGACGCGGCATGGATTTTGGCCATGCAAGATGAACTACATCAATTCGAACGATGCAACGTTTGGACGCTGGTTCCCAGACCACACAAGCAGAATGTGATTGGCACCAAGTGGATCTTCAGAAACAAACTGGATGAACATGGTGTCATCATAAAGAACAAGGCCAGGCTGGTGGCTCAAGGTTAAGACAGGAGGAGGGGATTGACTTCGACCAGACCTTCACACCAGTGGCAAGGCTCGAGGCAATCAGACTGTTCCTGGCGTATGCTTCGCACAAAGGATTCACAGTCTATCAATGGATGTGAAATCAGCTTTCTTGAACGGAGACCTGAAGGAGGAAGTATACGTCGCTCAACCCCCAGGTTTTGTCAATCCTACTTGTCTCAATCATGTTTATTTTCTTAATAAAGATTTATATTGTTTAAAACAAGCTCCACGAGGTTGGTATGAGACTCTATCTAGTTTTCTTCTTGAGAACAAGTTCTCTAGAGGTAAAATAGATAAGACATTGTTTCTCAGGGAAGTTAAAGGCAAGATTTTGCTAGTGCAAATCTATGTCGATGACATAATATTCGGCTCAACGGACAACAATCTTTGCAAAAAGTTTTCTAAACTTATGCAAGGAAAGTTTGAAATGAGCAGTATGAGAGAGCTAAAGTATTTCCTGGGACTTCAAGTGAAACAGTCTGAGGATGGAATCTTCATTTCTCAGACGAAGTTCACAAATGAACTCCTCAAGAAATTCGGTATGGAGAATGCAACCTCTATGAGAACTCCAATGGGATCCACTATGTCTCTGGAAAAGGATGAGAAAGGTAAACCTTTCGATGAAACCAAATATAGAAGCATCATTGGATCCCTGCTCTACATTACTTCCAGTAGACCGGATATCATGTTCTCCACATGTGTCTGTGCCAGATATCAGGTGAACACTAAGGAATCTCACTATGTCGCTGCTGAAGCGAATTCTAAGATACCTTAAAGGTACTCCCAATCTTGGCTTGTGGTACCCGAGAAACAATGATGTCGAGCTAATAGGTTTTTCAGATGCTGATTTTGCAGGGAGTAGGGATGACAAGAAAAGCACCTCCGGGACGTGTCAATTCCTCGGACGAAGGCTTATTTCATGGAATACAAGAAACAGAATTGCAAAACAGCAATTGTAGCAACCTCCACAGCAGAGTCTGAGTACATCTCAGCAGGCAGCTGTTGCGCACAACTCCTATGGATCAGAAACCAGTTAGCCGACTACGACCTTCAGTTCAAGGAAGTACAAAGTACTGCGACTCCTCCAGTGCATTGCAATTGCCAACAATCCGGTATCGCAAGCAGAACGAAGCATATTGAAGTGCGCTACCACTTCATTCGGAGCACGTGAAACAAGGACATCTCTCTCTGTTATGTCCCCACGGACAAGCAGATTGCAGATATATTCACAAAGCCCTTAGACGAGGCCAAGTTCAGTCTTTTTTCAAAACTGAATTGGGGATGCTAAATTATGAGGAATGAAGACTACAGAAGCTCCAGGATCATGCCTCTAGGGGAGCCTCTGCCAGGACTCTCCATTGTGAGCACAGGTGCAAGAACTGAGGGGAGCAAGCGGTGTCAAATGCTACAGACCCAGATTTGCAGAAGCCGAAAAGGGGAGATTACCCTCTCGGCTAAGGCTAAGGTGGCTTCAAGTTTGCTCTCAAGAAATTGGTATTGGTAATGAATATCTCTCTCAGCTAAATTTCAAGGTTATGATTTTCATTCCATACGCTTTATTCACCTTAGCTTGTAGGGTTTAGGCTTCTTCAAATAGGGGGAGATTGTTGGGTATTGTATCCACAACGTACCTGATTTGAGGAAGCCCCTGACAAGCTAAGGTAATAGGCAATGTTTTTGACAAAATATTTCAAGTTGTGCTTGCAGTTATTCCACGCTAAGTGCACACCAATGTCAGGTGCAGTAGGTCAATATACACGGGTCTGCACGACGTAATCCCTCGTTGAGCAGATCAGTGTGTTGGCCTACGTGTACTCTCTCTATTGGAGTGCACTTACTTTCAAGTAGGGCTGTGTTTTATGCAAGAGCAGACAAGGAGCAAGGATGAGTCAAAGAGCGCTCAGAGGCGTAAGACGAAAAATCATCTAAGTAAGAATCGACGAGAATCATCAAGTGATTCTCGCCGAATCGGCGAGAATCATCAAGTGATTCTCGCCGATCGGCGAGAATCACTGCTGATTCTCGCCGGCTAAATCAGAGTGCAATCAGTCAAATTCGCCGAGAATCACTTTGTGATTCTCGCGAATCGTCGAGAATCACTTTGTGATTCTCCTTCCGAATCGTTGAGAATCACCCTTGATTTCGACGATTCGACGAGAATCACAGGTGATTCTCGCCGATTTTTACTAGGGCAATTTTCGGGAAAAAGCTGGACCGGATTCTGTGCCGCTGGCACTATTTTGAACCGGATTAGGGTTTCATCTTGTGGACCCACAACGGTCATTAAGGTGTTTACTTGTGTATATATATACGGGTATTTTTGAACAGTATAGATACACAGAAAGAAGCCGAGCGACGATCTTGACCTAAATCGCGAAACTGCTCCTCCGCCGCCATCGCCGCTCGCGCTAGTGGTCGCCGCTTTTGATCGCGATTCTTCCTGATCTCCCGGCGACAGAAGCTTAGCCAAGCTTAGAGTCTCACGTGTCTAACCAGAGATCTCTTGTCTCTTGATTTGTGATCGGGAAAATCTCCCCATCCGAATCGATCGAGACGATTTATCCTAGTGTGACCGTTGGTAGACCTAGCTAGCTTCGCTACGAAGTTTGGGATCTCCAAAGTACAGCAGCCACACAACGTTGTCGCCGCCGATCCTCCGTGAACCAAGCCGCCGCCCATCTTGCCGCCGCCGGTTCCGGGAGATTCTCCTCCAAGCGAGATCTAGGGTTGTGGACTCTTCGATCGTCGTCAAACGAAGAGGGACACCGCAGTCTCCAAAAGTAGTTTGAATCTCTTGTACATTCTAGTTTTACTTTTGTTGTAAAGGAACGTTGGTTCCTAGTTGTAAGGGTTGGGTGCAACCCGTGTTGTGGGAGTGTTGACTCCTACTTGTGGAAGGGTTCCTTCCGATAGTGCAAGGATTGGATTTCAATCCTGTTGGTGAAGTGATCGAGTCGTCCCTTGTTGGGAGATAGGTCGAAGTGGGAAAGTGGATGTACCCAAATCGGGGAACCACTATAAATTGCTTGTGTACCTTCTTGCTGTGTTGTTTTATTTTCGTGTGCAGGTACAATTTTAATTCCGCAAAAAGCGCTGCACGTCACCTATTCCCCCCCCCCCATAGGTGAAGGTAGTTGACACTAGGTGGACTTTCAAAACTTCATCAACTCAAAGATATAAAAATCTCCTTTACTCAATGTGAAATATCACCTAGATATATCATCCCTTAGGATTTAAAATCACCAGAATTTTCTGTTACTCTAGTTTCTCTTATCAAAAGAACGAGGACCCAAGGTAACCTGGGTCAAGGAACACCTAATCCCTTTCTATGACAGGTGAAGGACTGTCCAGTCTTTAATCACAATGGTATCTTGATAGTGGATGCTCAAAGCATAGGACTGGCTATAAGGACAATCTAACA
>CM077147.1:52079683-52146912 GCA_039583875.1 Platanthera guangdongensis
AATGATGGATACTATGCTATGATTGACTTTGATGCACATGGGAAACTTGTGTTATCAGAAATTATATAGGGGCATTGTTGGGTCCCTATTATACCTAACAGCAAGCAAACCTAATATCATGTTTGCCACATGCCTTTGTGCTAGGTTCCAAGTGAACCATAAAGAATCTCATCTAATTTTCTTAAAAAGAATTTTGAGATATATAAAGGGTTGTCCTAGTCTAGGCCTATGGTATCCTGCTGAGTCAGAATTTAATTTAACTGAATTTTCAGATGCTGACTTTACTGGATGCAGGGTTGATAGAAAAAGCACCTTAGGGACTTGTCAGTTCCTTGGTATGAGGTTGGTATCCTGGTTTTGCAAGAAACAGTCTTCTGTATCCACCTCAACTGCTGAAGCAGAATATATTACAGCAGGCAGTTGTTCTCAGATGCTGTGGATCCAAAACCAGCTCCTAGACTATGGATTAAACTTAAATAATTCAACTTTCTTTTGTGATAACACAAGTGGTATAGCAATAGCACAAAATCTAGTCCATCACAGTAGGACTAAGCATATAGACATTAGACATAATTTCATTGGAGAGTGTGTGGACAAAAACAAAATTAATCTTGTCTATATCTACACTGATTTACAAAAGCTGATATATTCACCAAACCTCTGGATGAGAAAAATCACTTATTCTTTATAAATCAACTTGGATTGATCAATGGAGAAGACTTAGTTTAGTTTCTGTCTGCACTCGATGAATTTTCCAGAGTTCGTCGAACGGAGCTCGACGGACTAGGGAAAGTTCGGGAGATATTCATCGAATGGAGGTCGACGAACTCTCTGTGAGTGAAGTTGTTTTCGTTGAATGGAGATCGACGAATCCACTTCAGGAAACTTTCGTCGAACGGAGCTCAACGAAATGTCTTCAAATCTTCAGGCTGCGCACGATGAATTATTTAACTATCAATTATTTCGTAGATCTAAGGTCGAAGAATTCCTTAATTTTCGTGGAACGGAGTCTGTCGATTCATATTCTGGAAAACCTTATATCTAGGTTTTCTTTGACCTCCATCCCACGCTTTCTGTTCCCTTGCACTTGATCGTCATTTTTCTCTCTTGCAGGTAATTTCATGGCGATTCCAGCGGGAACACTTGTTGTAATGAAATTCGACACCGGATTCGATGTCGACTTTGATTCCTTCCAGCATTCAGATCTAATCTTTCTGAGTATTCTGGAACTTCTGGAAGAGTAGCAACTAAAGACCATGATGACAACCAGAATCAAACTGTCTGGAACAACAATTAGAGAATGGGTCAACACTTCATTAACATCTGAGGAGAATACCATGACAGGAACAATTGGGGGTAATGCTATAACTCTCTCTCCCGCAGTATTAACTGAAATTTTTGGATTGAACAATGAAGAAGAAGAACTGGAAATAGATTCTGAGGAATATGATATAATGTTAAGTTTGATGGGCTATGCTAGAAATAATCCCCATAAACCGTTGAAGAAACATTTAACTACAAAATATAAATTTCTGGCAGATATTGTTGGGAAAGTCTTGCTAGGCAAGCACACTGCACATGGCTACATTATCTCAAATGGAAGATCCCACACCGGAGCTATCATGATTGGGGCATTAACTAATTTTTCTTTTATTAAATTGAAGGCAGCTAGACAGAGGTCATCAAAGATGAATGGGGCGTCTTTTTCTAAGAGATGGGTAAGGGGCTTGGTGATTTTGGAAAAGTCCTTTATGAAGCGGCGGTAGAAACCCGCATGACCCAGGAAACTTCTTATAGCTTTTATGTTCGTAGGTGGCGACAACTTCTCGATAACTTCTATTTTCGCAACGTCTACTTCAATACCCCTTTCAGAAATTTTATGTCCCAAAACTAACCCTTCCCTTACCATAAAATGACATTTTTCCCAATTTAAGGCAAGGTTAGTTTCTTCGCATCGCTCTAAGACTTTTTCAAGATTCACTAAGCAACTATCGAAGGAATTCCCGAACACGGAGAAATCATCCATAAAAACTTCCATAATGCTTTCTACGTACTTGTCAAAGATGGCGAGCATACATCGTTGGAATGTAGCTGGCGCATTGCACAATCCAAACAGCATTCTTCGGTAGGCGAAGGTGCCGAAGGGACAAGTAAACGTAGTTTTCTCCTGGTCCTCGGGGGAGATGGGGATTTGAAGATACCCCGAGAGGCCATCGAGAAAACAATAAAAGCTATGTCCGGAAAGTCATTCTAAAATCTGATCAATGAACGGCAAGGGGAAGTGATCCTTGCGGGTGGCGTCATTCAACTTACGGTAATCTATACACATTCGCCATCCGGTCACCGTCCTAGTCGGGATTAATTCATTATTTTCATTACTTACGACCGTTATCCCTCCCTTCTTTGGTACTACCTGTACTGGGCTAACCCACTTACTGTCGGATATAGGATAGATAATTTCTACGTCTAACAATTTCATAACCTCGCCCTTAACTACGTCTTTCATGTTTGGGTTTATACGGCGCTGAGGTTGTATAGAGTTACGTGAATTATCTTCCATTAAGATTTTATGAGTGCAGAAATATGGGCTTATGCCCTTGATATCAGATATCTGCCAAGCAATATCTTGGCGATGCTTTTGTAAGATTGAAAGAAGTTTATCCTTTTGTGCATCCGTGAGGTAGGCCGAAATTATGACAGGCAGCTTGGAGTCCTTTTCTAAGAAAGCGTATCGAAGGTGCTCTGGTAGTTCTTTCAGTTCCAAGGTAGGGGGGGTCATCATACGAGGTTTTGGAAATTTATTCTTTTTCAAAAACTATGTCCTCGTACACTTTTTTATATGTAAAATTAAAAGGGGTGTTACTAGCGGCCATGGCGGCTTCGTGCAGCGATTCAGTTGGAAAAGTAGAAGAGGAACAGAAATCAAAAAATTCTTTTTCAAAATCAGAAAGGTGAGTGGAGGATTCTTCACTTAGGTGTAGAGATTCAGTTGGAGGAGTAGGAGAGGAACAAAAATTGGAAAATTCTTCGTCAAAATCAGAGGTGTGAGAGAAGGATTCTTCATTTACGGTATCCATGAAAAAACAGGAGTCATCATTAGCTAGTGTGTTCTTCATCGAGGGGGTGATAGAGAAAGTTATCTCATCGTCGCCCACTCGAAGGAAGAGCTTACCATTGCTTACGTCAATGATAGCTCGGGAGGTGGCAAGGAAGGGCCGGCCAAGGATCAGGGGGTCCTCGACATCTTCTTCGATGTCCAAAATGACAAAGTCCACCGGGAAGATGAACTTGTCGACCTTGACTAGGATGTCCTCCACTATACCTAACGGGTATTTGACCGATCTGTCGGCGAGCTGGATACTCATGCGTCTGGGGTTGAGACTACCAATTCCTAACTTTTTAAACAACGAGAGGGGCATAAGATTAATACTCGCACCTAGGTCGGCTAAAGCGTGTTTGACAAAGAGATCACCAAAGACACATGGGATAGAGAAACTACCCGGGTCACTGATTTTCTTCGGTAATCCGTTTGTCAAAACCGCCGAGCACTCGACATTTAACGTAACATGCGAAAGGTTTTCTAACTTCTTCTTGTTGGTCAGGAGGTCCTTAAGGTATTTTGCGTACTTCGGCATCTGGGATATGGCTTCGTGGAAAGGCAGATTTATGTGGATTTGTTTAATCATTTCTAAAAAAATGTGTGTATTGATCGTCCTGTCGTTGTTTATTATGCTCGGAAGGGTATGGCGGGGATGGATTATTTTTAAAGGTGGGTGGTGGAGTGAGTTCGTTTTCTATAACATGGGTGATAACTTCTTCGGCAGAAGGTGGAATTTTTAAAACGGGAGCGGAGCTTTGATTTTTTAAAGCGGGAGCGGAGCTTGCCTCGGGTTCTTCACTTACCATACCAGGAAATTTCTTCCCACTCCGAAGAGTTATAGCTTTCGCTTGCTCTCTCGGGTTGAGCTCGGTATTGAAAGGAAGAGCCCCTACGGGTCGCTCAGAAATTATTTTAGCGAGCTGTCCTACCTGATTATCTAAATTTTTAACGCTTCCACTTAAGGTTCCAATCGTAGCGTCATTAACATTCATGTATTTTGAAAACATTTCCTCCAAACTTGGAGGTTTTGGAAAACTTTGAGGAGGTGGTGGTGGTGCAGAAAAATCACTTTGCGGTGGCGGGTGCACAGCATTCGATGGATTGCTCCACGAAAAATTCAGATGATTTCTTAATGCAGGATTATAACTATTCGGAAAATTAAAACCAGGAGGATGAAAATTTGCAGCAGAAAAATTATTAAAAGCAGTTCTAGGCATATTATTTACATAATCCAAATGTTCGGGGGGAGGAGTTGCAGATTCTCATACCTGAGGGGCGGGGGCAGCAGTTATCTCCGTAATTTTTTTGCTTAATATTTCAACTTGCAGTGCGAGTTGGGAGACGTTGTCCACTTCAAAGGGACCTGCAGGTTTGTTTGGGCGGGACCTAGGAACATTCCACTGGTAAGTGTTCATGGCCATGTCTTCAAACAGCTCAAGAGCTGCTTCCGGGGTCTTATGGTTTAAAGTACCGCCAGAAGCTGCGTCTATCATTTGCTTTGTGCTTTGATTTAGCCCATTATAGAACGTCTGCACCTGCAACCATACAGGCAGAGCGTGATGTGGGCATCGTCTTAATAATTCTTTAAATATTTCCCAGGTTTCGTAAAGGGTCTCAGAGTCTATTTGTCCAAAAGCAGAAATGTCATTCCTAAGTTTTGCAGTTTTAGCAGGCGGAAAATACTTGGCCAAAAATTTTTCAGTTAATTGCGTCCAAGTAGTTATGCTATTTTTAGGAAGGGTGTTCAGCCACTGCTTAGCCTTAATTCTAAGAGAGAAAGGAAATAATCTTAGCCTAATAGCATCATTTGTGACACCATTTATCTTGAAGGTGTCACAAATCTCAAGAAAGCTGGCTATGTGTGCGTTCGGATCTTCATCTTGAAGCCCGTCAAATTGCACATACTACTGCACCATTTGAATTATGCTAGGCTTCAGTTCAAAATTATTATTATTTATTGCAGGGCGAACTATACTAGATTCTGTACCCTCGAGATTCGGTCATGCATAATAGGACATAGGCCTTTGCACGGCTTCCTCCACGTTGGGTTCTGCCATTCTTAAGGTAGAAAATGACTCGGAATCCTCAACCGGCACTTGGGTAGTAGGGCCTTGAAATCGCGATCTTCTCCGAAGAGTACGCTCAATTTCGTGGTCCAGGTCCAAAGTAACCGACGGACTTCCGCGGGTCATACACTAGAAGAAGAGAGGAGAAGAAAGACTAGAAAATAAAAGAGCTAATGAAGTCTCGAAAATTTTTTTTTTGAAATAGATTTTTTTTATGTTTTAACTCCCAAACTTCCCAAGGGCTACCCGGTGAAGGGTTCGCAAGGTACTAGACAAGATAGTGACATTTAGAGCCACTTTGCCCTTTTTGAGAGAGTTAGGTGGTGTAGAAAAATTTGTGATGTGGGTTTCTATTAAGTAGGCGGTAATTAAAATCCAGCCATTTAACTCCGAGCGAGTAGGCGGAAAATAAAAGCTACACTCACGCACTCGACAGAAAATTAAAACACACCCACTCTACAGAAAGTAAACACACTCTACTGAAATAAAGCCTGCCAATTAACTCAAGTGAGTAGGCGGAAAAATAAAAATACGCACACTTGCTTGAATAAAATCCAGCCAATTAACTCAAGTGAGTAGGCGGAAAAAATAAAAATACGCACACTTGCTTGAAGAAAATCCAGCCATTTAACTCAAGTGAGTAGGCGGAAAAATTTTAAGAAGGAGGGTGAGAAAGAGAAGTGATAAAATTAATATATTCGTGTTTTCAATTTATCAACGAGCGTTGCTTCCCCGGCAACGGCGCGAAAAACTTGATTGTCTCTTAGATATCTGCAAGGAGAAAATAACCAAACTAACAATCCAACAAGGCAAGTATACCTATCGAAATGCAGCTAGGGGACACAAGTGTCGTATTAAAATCCGGGAAAAGTTGAGTAAGCTTACTCACACGAAATCTATTATTTTATCGACGGAAAAATTAGGTTTTTTAGAAGAAAGCTAAACGTACTAAAGGAAGAGAACTACTTGCAATGAAAGAGAGCTACTTGCATGAAAAGATGAAGAGAGCTAAAAGAGCGATTAAACTTAAGCTTAGTAACGATGAGGGGAAAATGCACTCGATCAGAAATCACCTCGGCAAGAGTGGTGAGAAAAATACGATAAATAAACCTAAGCTAATTAGGGTAAAGGTCCTTGACCGTGGAGGTTCCATAAATATTGACACGCTTCTCTCGAAGGCCGTGCCTAACTGAGTTTAGGAAGGTCCGACCGACTCTCGTCTAAATCGGAGGCCTAAAACTCGCTTTACGCGGTGAACCCTGCTATTGGATTTTACTCCAATCCGGGAGATTTGAACGTCTGCCTCTCTCGAGGGGTGCGAACAACTCCCTTTACTCTTGAGTGCTCATTTCAAACTTTCAGCCTCTCGGCTAGCCCAGAATGAAAGCAAAGGTAGAGAGTATATATCGATGATATACCTCCATCCCGTGATAAATCAAGAGTAATTCAAGGCTAAACCCTAAAAAAGAAAAGGTAAGATTCAAAGCAACATAACCTAATCACTCGAACCTCGGATCATCAAGATCGAGTACATGGAGGATTAGTTAATCATGGTGAGGTGGAAGAGGGGGGATGAGTAGAAGAAGAATAATGAAAACAGAGCAGAAACGTAAAAGAAAACAACACTTTTTATTAATGGAAACAAGGATCTTACAGTTTGAAAACCAGAGATTACAAGTGCATGGAAAGGTAAACTACACTATCATTAACATTATACTACAGAACGAAGCTAGGGACTAATATAGGGAAAGCATAAAGCTAGATCTAAGAACTAAAAATGGAGAGACATGCTTAAAAAGTTCAAAAATACAAAGGACAGAACCTCCCCTCTCAATGCAAAAAGTGTCCCTGAACCCTTAGAGTTGTGCTCTATTTATATAATTTTTCGGGTCGGGTCACGCCCCCTGTCACGCCCTAGTCGGGCGTGACCCTGGGGCGTGACACATTCGGCGCGACTTTTTCGGGCTGGAATTTAATTCTGACGAAGTAGTTGAGGTACACGCCCACAAGTCACGCCCTGGTAGGGCGTGTACCTGGGGCGTGTTCTTTGCGGCGTGACTTTGTTGAGCTGAAATTGAGTGCTGGAGGTGACGGGCGGAATTGCTGAAGTACACACCCATATGTCACGCCCGGGTCAGACGTGACCCTGGGGCGTGACACTTTCGGTGCGACGGTGGAGCGGGAAAAACGAGCGCGCTGCGGCGATTCCTCGGAACCTGGGGACACGCCTCTAGAACACGCCCGTGTCGGATGTGACACGGGCGTGACCGAGGGTGTGTACACTAAGTTTCCACGGAATACAGTTTCGGACCAATTGCTTCATTCCTCTGGGTTACACGCCCTAGGTACACGCCCGGGTAGGGCGTGACCTTGGGGCGTGTCACAGCAAAATTCGGCTTAAAGCCGTGAAAACCTGCAAAAAGCAGAAAAAATGCATTAGCGACAAAAATATATACAAAGGGGAATCAAAATAAGTACTTTACAAGACATGATTTGCTTTAAAACCCCGAAAATATCCTAATAAAATTGACTGCAAACCGTATTATCATCGAGCAGTAACAACAGTTTCAGTTCCAGTAGCTTTAGCATCAATAGATGCAGAGGCAGCCACAGTAGATGATTCAAAATTAATTGATTTTATTCATTTTATTGAGACTGACATGGATATAGAAGAGTCAGCTCCAGAAGAAATAATTACTGCTGGTGATTTCATCATTAATCCCACAGTAGTCTTAGAATATTTGTTAAAACTTTTTGACACTGCATTCTTGAGCTTCTCTCCAGCTGATCATACTAAGCCATCTTTGGCTATTATCCCATACACCTCTCCAATAAGCCCTAAAGTGGCTAAGCAGCTTAAGGACAACTTTGCTTCTTAAGAGGTTCCTACTTCACCTCTTCCTAAAGTTGTTTCCCCAATTGTCTCTTCCCCTTCAGTTCCAACTTTTGTAATGGATGACTCACCCTTGCCTGATCTGGATGAGTTAATCAGGGCTGACATTGAAGAAGAAAATAAGGCAGCTGCTGAAAGCACTGTCACAGTTAGTTCTCCAACCCCTCTTGAAATTTCTCTTCCAGCTCCAGCTCTAGCATCTACTACAGCTCCATCCCAAGTTGAGAAACCCACTATATCTGATGAAACACTGAAAAATCTAGATGCTTTATATGATAATCCACAGGATAGTAGTGATGATGATGATGATGAGGATGATGAGGATTCTAATCAGGATTCTAAGAAAAAGAAGAAGACAGTATCTAAGAAGAGAAAAGCTCCTCCTCCTGCTCCTAAGCCAAATCCAGCCAATGACACTCCCTACTATATCCTTCAGAAGATAACTCCATATAAAGGGATGCCAGCTTGGATGTGACTATCCAAGAATGAGCAGAAAGAGAGGAAGAGAAGCAGAAGATATTCCCCTCCTCCATCTCAGAAATATAGAAAAGATCCACCTCCTCCTCCGGCTGCTGGTGCTTCAGACATAACTTCCCAAAGATCTACCTAATTCCAAACATATCAGATACATCAAGGGAGATCTTATTTTGAAAGCAGCCAGCATAGGTATTACTCTTCAGGAAAGCAACATCAATCTCAGCATCAACCATAGCAGTGGCATCAACAACAACAATCATTCCCTGTAGATCAGAAAGCTGAAAGTCCTAAAAGACCAAATTCTCCTCATGTTCCTTTTGAAGATCCTGAAACAGCTAATACAGCTAGAATGGCCAGGTTCCAAGAACTTGTAGGCCTTTTTATGATTAACAAGGCCAAAGCTGAAGGAAAGGATCCTTCTGAGTATTCCATAATGTCTAAGTACAGGAAAGAAGAGCTCAAGAGGTTTGAGAAAGCAAACAAGTTTTTCAATGTTGATGACTACATGAAGTTGCACCCAGAAGTAGTTGTCCCTAGAGCCACATCTTTGAAGATTATAGGGGCTGCTAACATGACCATAACTAAAGTGCATGCTTCTGATCCTAACATAGAGATTGTCTTCACTAAGCCAGGAGACAAGAGCAAAGAAGAAAAGCCAAAAGAAAAGAAACAAAAGAAATGAGTTCTGGTCTGGTTTATTTCTGTTATGTTTTTAAATCTGCTTTCTATTTCTGAACAAATCTTATCTGTATATATATATATGTTGTATGTGTTACTGATCTCTGTCAGATATATGCTTTCTTGCTTTGTTTATTTTCAGTTCTAATCTGAGTCTGTAATTAGTGACCTCACCCAAATAGAGGGAGATTGTTGGATCCCTAGTTTGATTTGGGCTAGATTCAGTAAGTTAGGATCATTTGACCCAACATGTATAGCCAGGGTCATAGTTGTATCCTAGAGTCTAGGCCAAGTCCTTAGATTCAACACTGCAAGAACCAGACATCAACACTGCCAGAGACTCAAGACTTAGACAGATTTCATACCAATTAAAATGAGTTCGACATTCGTCGAATGCAGTTTGAACAAGTCATTTTCAACTCAGAAAACTCAGAGTAAATTCTCTGAGCTGAGCTCGACGAACTTGGTACTCAGGTCGAGGAACTTTGGACACTATACTTCAACACTTCAAGATCAGAAAACATCTCTTTATTCTAAGTCCAGAGTTAGACTTTGGTCGACGAACTTGATTCTCAGCTCGACAAACTCTGACCACAATAGCTAGAGTTATCCAGCAGCAGTTAGTGGTCCTCAGCTCGACGAAACCAATTCTTAGGTCAACAAATTCTGGATACCTCACTTCAACACTTTCATCCAGAAGCATCTGAAATTTTTCTAAGTCCAGAAATATTTTGCTAAACTTCAGTTGACGAAACTAGTTATCAGCTCCACGAACTCCATACACAGAAAAGGCAAAGTTTTAGAGAATATAGTTCTGCTCTCTGCTCGACGATCTTAGAACTCAGCTCGACGAACAGAATCTATTTGGTCGACGAACTCAGCAACTTAGCTCGACGAACTGTGAACTCAGCTCGACAATTTCTGTTATCAGTTCGACGAATCCAGACTTAGTTATTTTCCATCCTTCTGTCCCCTTCTTACTGCAATAATTCCTGAGTAATTAATGCTCAAATATTCTCTGGAATATAACCATTATACAGAGCATTGATTATGGTCTTCTCCAGGATTATTGCCAGCTGTTTTTCCATGGGACAGTTGGGGAAATAAATCAATGATGAAATAGTGGTCAAGCAAGGCTATGTCCTAAAAAATCAACTAAGGATGAATGACAATCTGACAGAATCTCACAATATAATTGTCACAGAAGTTCACAAACAAGCTCCTATTGGGACTGAACATTTTGTTCAATTGAAGTCAGATTTTGATAAACATTTATAGGAAGAACTAGCTGTTGTACAAACAACTATTAAGAATTCTCAAAAGATCATTTCTGATCAGCTACTGAAACTAAGGTCATTTTATAAAGATGGTGTTAATTATCTAGATGACCAAGTAAGATTTCAGAAATATGACCTCAGAGCTCATATTGAGAGAGAAGTCATAAAGGGGGAGAGAGTGTTAGTCAAAGCTGGCTCAGAACATGCTAAATGGATATCTAATAGCATCAGAGCCAACCTTGGATATCCACCCCTATGTAATGATGATAATGTAGCTGAGTCAGGTGTGCAACCTGCTTATTTTGAAGGTGATCAACCTGAAGTTGCTCAGGTCATTTACCCTCCAGCAGATTTTTATATGATTCAACCAGAAGTACAGTCAATGTACAGCCCTCCATAGGGTACTAAAAATGTTATAATTGAGAAAGTAGAAATGTCAGAGGCAGCTTTGAATAAAGAGTAAGAAGCTCAACTTTCAAAGAAAAGATTTAGAGAACATGCAGAGTTGAAGCCTGATTTTGAACAATGGAGTCCTACTTCCAAGAATATTATATTGACTGCCTAGAAAGCTATGAAAGACAAGACCCATGAAAGGGGTAAATGGTATGCTGAGCAAGAATGGAATAAGCATGAAGCTAGGCAGGAAGCCATTCTACAATATAGAAGAAAGGCAAAAGCTGGGAAGCTACATTATAATGCTCAGGAGCCTAGCAAGTACTTTCCAAAGCCTTTTCACTATTTTGAAAGACAAAGGAGAAAGGCTGAAGAACAGAAGCAGACTGTTTTGAAAGGAAAGAAACCTGTTGATGATGCTGAACCTACTATGCAGGCTCAGATCAAATCAGGAAAAGGCATAGTCCTCAAGGAGCCTGAGCAGCCTTAGAATAGATTAACTAGATTTTACAACATTGTAATCTTTAGTTTTAAAAATCTATGTAAACTATTGTTAATAAACTTTTGAAAGTTTAAACAAAATAATGATTAATGCTCATTATGTTTGCATCATTATTCTGTGATGACATTTTATACATGTTTTGTTTATAAGTTACCCTGTCATGTAATGTTTTTATACATCATAATGTGTGTTTATTATGAATGGTGTATATCATTGACTAAGGGTTATGACTTCTCCAAATACGGGGAGATTGTTGGGTACATTGGAAAATGTGTACTAGATTTGAAAAAGCCTCACCTTACTCAATGATATGCATCAAGGTGTATTTGATGTTGTTTTGAGTTTATATGTCCAGGTTAAGAAAATGCAGGAATGCAGGAAAAGTTTCTAAGTCCATGAGTCGACACCAGAAGAAGCTGTGTCGACACTTATGAAGCAGATTATTTTCAAGGCCGTCAGCATTGATTGCAGAGAATTTCAAATTTCGAAAGAGAATTTTGACAGGAAATATAAAAGCAATTTCCTCTCTTTTTCCATAGACCTGATAGAGAATAGAGAAGAGCACAGTCACACACAAACAAAGAATAACAATCAGTCTGAATCAAGAAACTCTCGGCACCTTTCTTCCATAGATTTCTGATACAGAAAAGAAGCCATAGATTTCTGAAGATCATCAGCTATCTGAAGAAGAAGAACATCAAATCAAAATCAAGAGTGTTCTATCTTCAACATTCCAGGACACTTTAAAGGACAACTGCAACTTTATCTGTCAAAGAAGTTCCTGAACAACTGCTGATCAAGGATGAACTATTGAAGGCCTATCACCCTGCAGCAAGGCTCCATCTCTCTGTACCATTCTATTTCTCAGGGGGGGGGGCCTTTGCTAAAATCATTATCAACAAGTCTTCTCAGTTGTATATTGTGAAAGAGAAGACCATATCATCTCTCACCCCCACTGTATTAAGGATTTTAACTCGCTTCAAAAGTTATTCCTGGTTGCAAGTCACCTGATCAAAAGACTTGAGGTTTGGTTTTTGAGCACTTGATCAAAAGTTCATTGGTGTTAGGCACCTGATAAAAAATCTGAGTGGATTCCTACTAGGGTGGTAGAAGAGTGGATGTACCAAAGTTTAGGGGAACCACTATAAATTCTTGTGTTGTCTGGATTGTCGTTTTCTTTCGTTTCTTGCTGTGGATGTGTTAGTTGTTAGGTTTGTTGTTTATGCTTTGAATTTTATTCCTGCACTAGATAAAATAAATTGAAAATTTTATAAAACCTGAATACTCTATTCACCCCCTCTAGAGTATTCCTGATCTAAGAGCTCACTTTCACATTCACACACTCTACTTGAAAAAAGAAAGCAATGAAAACCTAACTCATACACTCACACACACAAGCAAAAAAGGAGAAAAACAAAGTGATCGAAAAATTAAAACGTTTATATTTTTACAGTTAGAATTTGCTGAAAATGCATAAAAAGTAAAAATAAAAATTGTTGGAGCAAAAGAGTTTTCAAATAAATGTGAAAATCAAAGGGTTTGAAAAATTGAAATAACATCTAATCCATTCTTATAACTTTGTAAATATGTTTAAAAAAGTGGAAGAAATTGAAAAAGAGGCAAAAGTTTTACAAGCTAAAAAAAGAAAATCTAATTTAATGAGAAATAAAAACCACTTTCAAACCATTTTTATAAATCGATAAGAATGAATGAAAAGCATAAAAATCGTAAATCTAAAAAACCTAGGAGACATGAAAATAAAAGCTATAATAACCACTAGAAAGTTTGAAGAAACTTAAAACTATGCTAAGAAAGTTAATGAATTGAAAGCATAAAAATGATAAAGAAAACTCATACACACACACACCCATATTAAAAAGAAAAAGGAACATACATAAGTGTTGAAGTTGGTGACCGGGCGGTCTGGCGGTCTGGCTTGGCGGGTTGATGACCGCGCGGTTTTGCAGGTACCCTTCAGCGGTTTGGTTGCTGTGGGTTGCTGTCTGAGGTCCAAGCAGTCTGGCGGTTTGACTCTGGCGAATTGGAGACCGGGAGGTCTAGCGGTCTCCCATGGTGATCTCTCTCTCTCTGGCAGTAGCCGAGCGGTTAGCCCGTCTGTCTAACCACGCGGCTTGTGCGGTTTGTGTCTGTATAGTCCGCTTGTGTCATGTAAATTTTTAGTCCCACATCTCTTATTTGTATTCTCTCTTCTCTCCTCCATTCTATATAATGGAGGTCATACCTTTGTAATAGATACCTTTTTCAGATAATAAAGTTTCTGTTAAAACCACTTCCGGTTTGTTTTTGTTCCACTTCCGGCTTATTTTTGTTCATTTCTAACATGGTATCAGAGGAAACGATCTTTTCCTCCTGATTAAGCTTCTTCTTCTGTTCGCGCGGGCTACCTTCTAGCCGCTCGACTTCTTTCCCTCCGCTTGATTCTCGGCTTGTTTCTGCTTCCCGCGACCTGTCTTCACGGCTTGCCTTCTCTTCTGACCGCTGCCCTGTTCGTGCGGCTTGTTTCTCATTGCTTCTCTTCTCTCGCTGCTCCTCTTAGTCGCTGCGACCTGTTTAGTAGTCGCCTCAGCCTGTTTTCTTCTACCCGCTCGTGCTAACTAGTTATTGCGGCCTCTCTTTTGTCGTCCGACTTGGTTTCTCCTGCCTGCGGCTTTCCTAGCCGCGCGGCCTGCTTCTGTCCGACCGGCTTGTGACTTGTTTTAGCCACCGTGGCTTGCTGTTCTCTCGCCGTCTCTCTTCAATGGATTCCACTTCCTCCGCGCCGTCCTCCTCGGTGGTCATCTCTTCAGGTAGTGCACACACTGTTACTCGCGGACGATGATTTATCGATTCTGGTTCTACAAATCATATGACAGGCAATCCTCAATGTTTCTCTCATCTAGACACACATGATCGGTTGTCCCCTGTCATCGTTGCGGATGGTTCTCCCTCCCCAGTCAATGTGACGGGCATGGTTCAAGTCACTCCGTCTCTCTACCTTGCAGATACCCTCTATGTGCCCCAGTTTTCATGCAATTTATTATCGGTTACCTCTTTATGCAAGCAACTACAGTGCTCCGTCACATTCACTACTACCTCTTATTCTTTTCAGGATCCGGCCTCCCAATGGACGATTGCTACTGGGACTGAGAGTGGCGGCCTCTACTTCATCGACAACGTCTCTGCTCTATCTGCCTTCTCCTCCTCCCCTACAGATCTTCTCCAATGGCATCTTCGCCTTGGTCATGCCCCCCTCGCCTTCTTCGCCAACTTCTCCCCCACCTCCCTTCCCAACATCCTCATCTTAATTGTTTCGCATGTCAACTTGGCAAGCATCACCGCTCTTCCTTTCCTCCAAAGCAAGCTCGTGGATCCACCCGTCCGTTTGATCTTGTTCACTCTGACATCTGGGGTCCTGCTCCTACCCTTACCGTTGGGCGGGGTAGTTCTTACTTTGTTACGTTCATTGATGACTTTTCTCGCTGTACTTGGGTCTATCTCTTACGAGACTGTTCTGAACCTTTTGATATATGGACATCCTTTTATCATTAAATTCAAACTCAGTTTGGCGTTTCCATTAAAATCTTACGCTCGAATAACACAAAAGAGTATCTTAGTCAAGCATTTTCCTCCTTTTGTACGCAACATGGGATTATTCATCAAACCAGTTGCGTTTACTCCTCCCAACAAAATGGAGTGGCGGAACGCAAAAACCGTCACCTCCTTGATGTCGCTCGCACTCTGCTTACACAAATGCATGTCCCTCGCTCCTACTGGGGCTATGTTGTTCTCATCGCTTGCTATCTCATCAATTTTATTCCCTCCACCGTTCTCCATGGTCAAACTCCTTTCTCCATTCTCTATCCGAGCAAAGAACCCTTTCCTCTTCCTCTCCGTATCTTTGGATGCACCGCATTTGTGCATGCTCCCTCTACCACCCGCGACAAACTCTCCCCTCGGTCCACCAAATGTATCTTTCTGGGATACTCTCCCACTCAGAAAGGTTATTGTTGCTTTGACCCCATCACCCGCAAACAATTTGTCTCTGCGGATGTTACCTTCTTTAAAAATGCATCTTACTTCTCTTCCGCTTCTTCCTCTACTCCTGCTCCTCCTCTTTCTCTCACCAACCCCCCTATTCCATCGCCTCCTACTACTGTTCCGCCTTCTCCACCATCTCCACCATCTCCACTATCTCCACCATCTTACCCCGCTTCCCCTTCTCCACCTTCTTCCTCTTCGATGTCATCACTCTCTTCTCTCGGGCCAGCTTTCTCCACCACGGATGCTCTGGATACTGGGGTACCTGCTGACCTGGACCTCCCCATTTCCCTTCGCAAAGGGGTTCGGGCTTGTACCCAGCATCCTCTTACTGCTGTTGTTTTCTATGATCTTCTGACGCCTGCTCGCAGGGACTTTGCTCTGGCTATCTCTTCTACTTCCACCCCCATTCCTATCAGGAAGCTCTTACCCTTTCGCATTGGAAAGCTGCCATGGATGAAGAAATCTCTACTCTCACTGAACGGGGTACCTGGACTCTTGTTCCTCCTCCTGTTGGCATAGATGTTGTTTGCTATCACTGGGTTTTTGTGGTGAAATTCCTCCCCGATGGTAGTGTGGTCTTCACTCCTGACAGTCCAGTAGATGTGACTGCAGAAAAGTCACCTGCTCCTCAGGAGCCAGCTGATATCCAGGGGGAGCCTCCAGCTGTAGAACATCCATCTACACTGGATAGTGAGCAGGCTACTCTTATCATCCAAGAGGTACTTTCTGACCTTAATACATTAGATTTTTCTGTAATAGATTCTGAATTGTCTGATGTCCATCAGCAAAATCAGCCAGCAAACCAAGAACCAGATGTTGTTCTTCCAGACACATCTGTTGTGATACCTGATACAGTGGTTGAAGAACCAAGTACATCTCCTGCCCAGTCTCCAGCAGAATATACAATGGAAGATCTGTTTTTGAACTTGGATCAAGAAGATTTTGATATGGAAAAGAATGCTGCTGATGCAGTAAAGGATGCTGCTGCTGAGGGGGAGAATTTGGATATACAAGTAGAGCCTATAAGGCTAGATACTGAGAAGGCACAGGATGTGCAAACTGAAAAACAATCCAGCCCTAAAGATAGGGTGGATATAGCCAGTACATCAGAATCTGAAGATGAGGAAGCTGAGCAAGCTAAGAAAAAGAAGTTCTTTGTTTTTAAAAGAAGAAGCCAGAGCTACAAGAAGGCTCTTCAAACAGTTGCTCAACACTCATTGGTCCAACAAGCTCCATCCACTGATTATAGTGCTCTACTGCTTGCAATACAAGTCAAGATGGATGAACAAAGGAAAGCCTTAGAAACTTATGTTGATGAAGGGCACAAAGCACTACAATCTGATCTGGGCCAGGAAATCAAGTCCATAAGGTTTGAAATGAACCTTAATAAAAGGGAAATGACTGATTGTTTTACCAAGGGTGCTAATGCTGTGGTATATCTGGCTAAACATCAAGAAACAATTAAAGAGAAAGTGGATGATATAGCACTCAAGCAAGGCTATGTGCTGGAAAATCAGTTGAGAATGAATGATAATCTGACTGCATCTCACAATGCAATAGTCACTGAACTCAAGAATAAGACAGATGAACCTTCAACTTCCTCTGCTGCTGCCAAAGCTGATTTTGATAAACTCTTTCCAGCAGAGATTGCTGCTGTCAAGACTGCCATAAAAGACTCACAGAAGGTCATATCAGAACAGCTTACAAAGCTTAGACCTTTCTTTAAAGAGGGCATAAGGTATTTGGATAGCCAAATCAGATTTCAGAAAGATGATGTGAGAGATCATGTAGCACAAGAAGTCATAAAGGGGGAGAGAGTGTTAGTCAAAGCCAGTTCTGAGCATGCAAAATGGATTTCAAATTCTATAAGGGCTACACTTGGATATCCTCCCCTGTGTGATGACAATGAAGTAGGTGAATCTGGCATTCAAAATGCATATCTTGGAGGTGAGCAACAAGCAGTGGCTGATGTAATCTATCCACCTCCAGACTTTGAAATGATTCATGCAGATATAAGCACAATGTATAGTCCACCTGCTGGCAAGCCTAATATTATTCTGGAAAAGGTTGTTCAACCTATCTCAGCTGCAATGCAAGAGGCTTTGGACAAGGAAGAAGAAACTAGGCTGTCAAAGAAGAAGTTTAGGGAAATTGCTGAGCAAAAGCCAGATTTTGAACAATGGAGCCCTACTTCTAGAAACATAATTCTCACAGCCTGGAAAGCTGCCAAGGACAATGCCCATGAGAGGAACAAGTGGTTCTCAGAGGCTGAATGGAGAAAGCATGAGAGTAGGCAGGAAGCAATTGTCCAATTTAGAAGGAAGGCTAAGTTAGGAAAGCTACCTCCAACAGCTGTGGAGCCTAGCAAGTACTTTCCTAAGCCCTATCATTATTTTGAAAGACAAAAGATCAAGGCTGAAGAACAGAAGAAGAAGGACTCTAAAGGGAAGAAGACTGCTGAAGCTGAGCCTGCTGCTGCTGCTGCTGTGAAAGCTCAAGTTAAAGCTGGAAAAGGCATTGTTATTAAAGAACCTGATCAGCACTAGATTAGGAATTAACTTGATGCTTGTTGTAATCTGTTAAGTGATAAACATTGTAATACTTCATTGAAAATGTATAAGGAACATTATTGGGACAGTATATGATAAATATAGTATGAATGTTCTGAAATATGTGTGTTTCTTAATTGTTCTGCAATGTTTAATAAGTATACATGTGTGCTTTATTACATGTTCAAGTTTACCCTGTTGTCATTTATATGCTTTACATCATTTTGTAATTTTTAATTATGAGTGGTGTATATCATTGACTAAGGGTTATGACTTCTCCAAATAGGGGGAGATTGTTGGGTACATTGGTCAAATGTACCTGATTTGAAGAAGCCTCACCTAACTCAATGATATACATCAGAATGTATTTGATGTTTGTTTGAGTTACTTGTGCAGGTTAGATATACACTGGACTGAAGCTGAAAATTTCTAAGTCCATGTGTCGACACCCAGAGGCAAAGTGTCGACACTTGAGAAAGCTTGTGTCGACACCCAGACAAGCAGTGTCGACACTTGGAGTCTTTGTGTCGACACCTGGGAAGAAGTGTCGACACCAGTCAGAAAGTGTCGACACTTGGAGCTGTGTCGACACTCAGTGTAGAAGAATGCAGAAAAGCTGTGTCGACACTTAGCAGAAGTGTCGACACCCAGAAGAGCTGTGTCTACACCAGAAAGTGTCGACACTTGAAGTGAGTGTCGACACTCAGCAAAAGTCTACAGATTCTAAGTACAAGTGTCGACACTCAACACAGTGTGTCGACACTATGCAGAAGACTCAGCACTGGAAGTAAGTGTCGACACTCAACACAATGTGTCGACACTTAGCTAAAGACTCAGTATTTGAAGAATGTGTCGACACTCAGCACAATGTGTCGACACACCACCAGAAGAGTCAACACTTGAAGAATGTGTCGACACTCAGCACAATGTGTCGACACATAACCAGAAGACTCAACACTTGAAGAAAGTGTCGACACAAGGAGCTGTGTCGACACTTAGCAAAGAACAGAAAAGTTGTAAAATATTCTAAGTATAAGTGTCGACACTAAGGGAATGTGTCGACACTCAGCTGAAGAATCAAGAATGAAGACTTTGTGTCGACACCAAGAAGCAGTGTCGACACTTGACAGTTTCAACACATGAAGATGTGTCGACACAAAGGAGATGTGTCGACACTTAGAAGAATACAGATAAAGAATGAAGTACAAGTACTTGTGTCGACACTCAATTACAGTGTCGACACATGCAGAAGAAACTGTGTCGAGACATACAAGGAATTGTGTCGACACCTTGTAGACTTGTGTCGACACTTACACAACATGTGTCGACACTTGGTCTATAAGTGTCGACACTTAAGAACAGAAAGTCTCGACACTAACTGACAGTTAGAGAATTTCAAGAAGTGACTGGTTGACATGACAGCTGCTAATCCAGCCGGTCTACAGCAACTGTCAGAGAAGTCAAAAGTCTGTTATAAACTGGATCAGCCGGTTACCATGAAGGAAGCCTATAAATAGGCACCCACAGTTTACAGAATAAGAAGTTAAGTTGTTAAGTGGTTAAGTTGTTCACAATCATTACTTGTTGTGAGAATAATTGAAGTGGTTGATCAGATTAAATCAAGAAGTGATACATAGAGGATCAACACAAGAAGATCAGGCAGTCCAACTGCAGATCTAAGTAGTTGGAGAGAGAGAGCTCCAACCAAGGATTCAGTCTTTGGAACTAAGGCTGAGAAGAACAATTCAGAGTCATCTGGATTTCAAGAAGCAGAGATCAAGGATCAACTGCAGAAGATTCAGACTAATTCAGTTCTACTCAAGAAGCTTTGAAGAAAGCTAAGTCAGTTTGGATCAAGCTGAGTTCTTCCAAGAACTCTTCAAGAAGCTCTCAACTCCTCTCATCCTTTCTGAGTTGTAGAGTTAGCATTTGTAATTTCTATTTTAAACTTGTAAGATCCATTGGATCTGAGTGATTGTAAGCCTATTCTATAAAGGCTGAGGGTAGGGCTTGGTGCCTGAGTGTAGGAGTTGAAGAACTCTGAGTGTAGGCCTTTAATTGGCTGAGTGTAGGCCTTTTGGCTGAGTGTAAGGCTTTGGGCCTGAGGTAGGAACCTTGTTGGGTTCTGAGCTAGTGGAGAAGTTTGGCCGAATCTAGTACACTGCTAGATAGGCGAAGGGGGAAAGTGGATGTACCCAAAGATTGGGGAACCACTATAAAATCTTGTGTATTCTGTGCTGTGATTGTACTGTGTTGAGAATTGCTGTGTGCTGTGATTACTTATTCAGAAATCTGTGTTATAAACTGTTGACTGCCAACAAAGAATTAAGAAAAGGATTAGGTCACCTATTCACCCCCCCCCCCCTCTAGGTGTTTAGGTACCATATCTTTCAAGTGGTATCAAAGCGAGGTTACTCAAAATCAGGACTAACTGTCTGAGGAGATCCAGTTTGGCAGATTCAGTATAAGTCAGGAAACAGGAAACAGTTTCAAGAAAATCAAGAACATGGGTTCTTCAGAGAATCATAAGGAGTTGGGTTCAATGAAACTACCTATATGCAGAAAAGAGATCTTTGGGATCTGGAAAGAGAGGGTTAGGCTTTTTATGGAAGCCTCTGACCCTAGGATATACATCACAGTCAAAGAAGGGCCATATGTGCCCATGAAGATTTCAGTATTGGATGCAAATCAGAGGACTCCAAAGGATTTCTCTGAAATGACCAAGGATGAGATTGTCCTAGCAACCATGGACAAAAGAGCACAGAATATAATAGTTAGTGCAATTGATGATGCCACCTTCCAGAACCTTATTCACTGTAAAACTGCAAAAGAAATGTGGGACACCCTCATTGTCTATATGGAAGGTTCTGAAGAAGTAAGGCAAGATAGGAAGTCCTTGCTTAATCAAGAATATGAAAGCTTTAGGCAAGGAAGAGGAGATAGCATCACTGAATGCTACAAGAAATTTTATAGAATTGTAAATGAACTCATGTCATATGAAAGAGAGTTCACAAACTATGAGTTGAATGATAAATTCTTGAGGTCCCTCACCAAAGACTGGGACACCAAGATCTGTGCCATCAGAGAAATGGCAAAGTTGGGAGAAATTCCTCCTCCCACACTTTTTGGCAAGTTGTTATCTTATGAGATGCAATTGTCAGTGAGAAAAGAAGAAGAAAAGTCAACAAGGACTGAATACAGAGAAAAGACTGTTGCCTTTAAGTCAGATGTACCCAGAAAGAGCAGGACCAAGTCATCAACTCCTCCTCCTGAGGTAGTTGAATCAGAATCTGAAGAGTCAGAAAGTACAAGATCTACAAGCAGTGAAAGTGATGAAGACTTTGCTGCATTCACCAAGACATTTTCAGAAGTTCCTTAAGAAGAAACAGTGGAGGTCTAGACCTTCATCTTCCAAAGGGAAAGAGGTTCAGTATCAGGAAAAGAAGCCTTCAAAGAAGGACAAGAAAAGGACCAAGACTAGTAAGGCAACTGGATCCAAGATAATTTGTTACTGCTGCAATAGACAGGGCCATGTTATTGCAGACTGTCCTGAAAGAAGGAAAGAATCCAGTGACAAAAAGAAAACACACTTCAAAGGAAAGAAGGAGAAGTCCTTTGTTGCAAAGAATGAGAAGACTCTTTCAGATATGTCTTCTTCAGACACTGAGACAGATGCTGAAGCCTATATTGGGCTATTTGCTGAAGAAGAAGAAGAGTTTATGCAGATCATGGAATCTATCTATGAGCAAGAAGACTGTCAAAGCCAAGGACTGATGGCTTTGACTGAAAGTACCAAAAACCTGGAGCAGCCAGGACCCAGTCAGGTACAAGGTTTAACTCAAAGTTCTGATTCCAGTTCTAGTTCAGAGTCAGATTATTCTTCATCAAGTGATGAGAATATATCTGAGTCTGAGGGAGATATTCATCAACTCCTAGATGAATATCAAGTACTATTGCAAGCCTATAAGAAAAGCAAGACCCTAGCCAAAAATTTGGCCAAGGAAATTGCTGATCTCAAGGCAGCTGCAATAGATTATGAGAAGAATTATGATCAAAAACTGAATGAAGTGGCCAGGCTGAAACACATTACTGTGATTCAGATGGGTACTATTACATTTAAGAATGATCAAATTAAGAAACTGGAGATTAATCTTCAGAAGGAGAAAGAGCTAGCAGCTAGGTTTTCAAAACCTAAATCAGTGCTACCCTTGATTGATGATTTTGTTCATCATAAAGGAAAGACTGGACTGGGTTTTGTTAATCCAGCTAGGACTGTTCAGGATCAGTCCAAGTCCAAGGGCAAAGCCCCAACATTCAACAAGACTGCTGTAGTTAAGACAGCTAAGTCAGAACCTAAGCAAAGGTACAACAAATTTGAATGTTGGTGCTGTGGCAAGGTTGGCCACTTTGCTTTGGATTGTTGGCACAATGCCAGTGCCAAGTTGAGTAGCAAGTTACCTGTTGGAAAGACAGCAGGTAGCTATGTCAATTTGCAAACTAACAATCACCAAGGACCCAAGTTTACTTTGGGTTCTAAGGTTCATTAATTTGTTTTGCAGGAGAATCCAAGTGGCCATACCCCTACATGGTACTTGGAT
Organism: Platanthera guangdongensis; assembly: GCA_039583875.1. Taxonomy (NCBI): domain Eukaryota; kingdom Viridiplantae; phylum Streptophyta; class Magnoliopsida; order Asparagales; family Orchidaceae; genus Platanthera; species Platanthera guangdongensis. The sequence continues at coordinate 52,102,258 of CM077147.1, forward strand.
AGTGGATGTTCCAGACACATGACTGGAACTAGGGGACTACTGAAGGACTACATCCCAATCAAAAATGGTCCAAAGGTGACCTTTGGTGGTTCTGAAAAAGGAATCATCAAAGGGTTTGGTAACATTTCTTCTAACCTTGTTACCATTACTCAAGTGGCTTATGTTAAAGGTTTGAAACATAACCTCATTAGTATAAGTCAATTAAGTGATGTAGGGTATGACATCTCATTTGTTAAAAATGGTTGTCATATCAAGAGGTCAAGTGATCAAAAGATCATTTTGACAGGTTATAGGAAGAGAAATGTCTATTGTTTAGACATTATGGTTGAGAACAATAGTTCTCCAGTTTGTCTTGTAGCTGATGAGACAGTCTCTCAATGTGTCAAGTGGCACAAGAGGCTTGCTCATCTTAATTACAAGACTATTGGCAAACTCTTTAGTAAAGAGTTAGTGAGGAATGGTCCTCAAGTTAAGTGTGTCAAAGATGGCATTTGCTCAGCTTGTCAAAAGGGCAAGCAGACTAAATCCACCTTTAGAAGCATTGACAACAAGGATGCTGTGAGGTGTTTATACCTCTTGCATATGGATCTATTTGGTCCAATGCCAGTTCACAGCTTAGGTAGGAAGGTCTACACCTTTGTAGTTGTTGATGACTACTCAAGGTTTTCCTGGGTGTTCTTCTTAAAGCAGAAATCTGAAACACCTAGTGTCTTCCACAGTTTTGTTAGGCAAATTCAGAATGAATTGAACTGTACAGTGGTCAAAATTAGAAGTGACCATGGTACAGAGTTTCAATCTGAAAGCATGACAAAACTATGTGAAGACTATGGGATATTTCAAGAATTCTCTTCACCTAGAACACCTCAGCAAAATGGCATTGCTGAAAGGAAAAATAGAACCTTGATAGAGGCTGGTAGAACCCTATTAAGTGATTCATCACTGCCAGAATATTTCTGGGCTGAAGCAGTAAACACTGCATGCCATGTGATAAATAGGGCTACCATCACTAAAAGGTTAAACAAGACCCCCTATGAAGTAGTGAAAGGCAGGAAACCAAATCTATCCTATTTTAGGATTTTTGGTTGTAAATGCTTCATACTTAACAATGGGAAGTCTTACTTAACTAAGTTTGCTGCCAAATCCCAAGAGGGAGTGTTTGTTGGGTACAGCAGTAATAGTAAGGCTTATAGAGTCTACAACTTGACTACACAAGTTGTAGAGGAATCTGTGCATGTAGTTTTTGATGAGTCACAACTAATTAACAATGAGTTGTCTAGTAGTGTGTGCAGCCCCTCAGGTCTTATTAAGAAGATGGACAAGCTAACCATGGAAGATGTACCTGCTGCAAGACAGCAAGTAGAAGAAGATGGCTTATGTCCAGGGGGAGAACTACATGTACCAGGAGCTGAAGAAGTTCAAGGAACTCAGCATGATGAAGATGCTGAAGAAGTACAACCAGAAGTAAGGATGCCTCCAGCCAACAGGCATCTAAGAGATCATCCAGTGGAGCTGATCATTGGAGATCCAAGACAAGGTGTTCAGACAAGGAGCAGAAATCAGAATGCTGCAGTATATTCAAGTTTTCTGTCTCAAATAGAACCAAAGAAATTTGAAGAAGCAATACAAGATCCACAGTGGACTGAAGCTATGCAGGAAGAGCTAAACCAGTTCAAGAGGTGCAAGGTTTGGGACTTAGTTCCTAAGCCTAAAGATCACAATGTGATAGGAACAAAGTGGATCTACAGAAACAAGTTAGATGAACAAGGAGTCATCATTAAGAATAAGGCAAGACTGGTTGCAAAAGGATATAGGCAAGAAGAAGGTATTGATTTTGATCAAACCTTTGCTCCAGTAGCCAGACTGGAAGCCATCAGGATGTTCTTGGCCTATGCAACCTACCAAGGATTCAAAGTATACCAAATGGATGTGAAGTCAGCATTCCTTAATGGTAATTTAAAAGAAGAAGTATATGTGGAGCAGCCTTCAGGTTTTGTTGATCCTACTCTTCCACATTATGTCTATAGACTTAGGAAAGCATTGTATGGGTTAAAGCAAGCTCCTAGAGCTTGGTATGAAACCCTATCTAGTTTCCTCATTGAGAACAAGTTCACAAGGGGGAAAATAGATAAGACTCTATTCCTTAGGGAATCTAGAGGCAAAGTAATACTTGTCCAAATATATGTAGATGACATTATATTTGGGTCTACTGAAAGTAGCCTTTGCAAAAAGTTTGCAAAGCTTATGCAAAGTCAATTTGAAATGAGTAGTATGGGAGAACTGAAGTTTTTCTTGGGTCTCCAAGTTAAACAGACTGAAAGTGGCTTGTCCATATGTCAGTCAAAGTTCACCCTAGAACTCATAAGGAAATATGGTATGGATTCCTCCAGTACCATGAAGACTCCTATGGGGTCAAGTATGTCTCTAAGCAAGGATGATGCAGGGAAACCTGTGGATGAAACCTTGTATAGAGGGATAGTTGGCTCCCTACTTTACTTGACTGCAAGTAGGCCTGACATTATGTATGCTACATGTGTTTGTGCCAGGTATCAAGCCTGCCCTAAAGAGTCTCACTTGACTGCAGTCAAGAGAATCTTGAGATATCTAAAGGGCACACCTTATCTAGGCCTCTGGTACCCTAGGAATGGAGATTTTGATCTAACAGGTTATTCAGATGCAGACTTTGCAGGATGCAAAGAAGATAGAAAGAGCACTACTGGATCCTGTCAATTCCTAGGTGGAAGACTCATTTCATGGAGTAGTAAGAAGCAAACCAGTGTGGCCATCTCCACAGCTGAGTCAGAATATGTAGCTGCAGGAAGTTGCTGTGCTCAACTTCTGTGGATTCAACATCAGCTAGAAGACTATGGATGTCAGGTAAGTAGAACTCCACTTTATTGTGATTCTACTAGTGCTATTTCCATAGCTAATAATCCTGTATCACATAGTAGAACTAAACATATTGAGATTAAATATCACTTTCTTAGGGAGCATGTAGAAAGAAATGATATTGCACTTGAATATGTTAAAACAGATAATCAGATAGCTGATATGTTCACTAAGCCCTTAGAAGAAGCTAAGTTTAATAGGTTCAAAATTGAACTAGGTATGATAAACTTAGACTAAGTATACAGAACAAAAATTGGCTAAGTAAAAAGGTGTCGACACATAGACAAGTCTATGTCGACACAGAATAGTAAGTGTCGACACTTCAGGAAAATGGTGTCGACACATCTAGGAAGTTAGTGTCGACACTTCAGAATGTTAGTGTCGACACATGTCGAGTAGGTGTCGACACATCCAATAAAGTGTCGACACTTAAGTTTTACTCAGAATTTTTCTAAGTAAAGTCTCGACACATGTCGAGTATAGTGGTGTCGACACTTAACCAAGTGTCGACACATAAAATCTGTTGACTAAATTTGTGTCGACACATGAGTGTCGAGACATTATAAGTCAGTGTCGACACTTATTGACAGTGTCGACACATCATTAGAAATTCATCCCGCCTGTTCGTCTTCAAACAAGAAAGGTATAAATAGGGTTCTGTCTTTGATTGTCGACACGCTTTCAAAGTTTCGAGACCTAAACTCTTGTGTCGACATTTCTCTCATCTCAAGACTAATTCTCAAAACCCTAATGGCTCCCAAGCTGGAAGAGAACGTAAACGAAGGCTATGAGCTTGTGCGAGGCGCATTTGACGACAGCGACCAAGAAATCAAATCAGTGATAACCCTAATTGTCAATTCAGGATTGGAGTTCTTGGTTTCAGAACCAACGAAAATATGGAAGAAGGAAGTCATTGAATTCCTTTCTGGCGCGTCTGTAGATGACTCAGGCTTCAGGATTAAGTCAAGGGTGCATGGCACCAAGGTCAAGATTTCACCCAAGTCTTTGAGAAAGGTACTTCAGCTACCTAAAGTTCAAGATGAAGAGGAAGTAACTGCTTCTAAGACCAGGGAAGCTCTTACTTGGTGTGGACTGGATCCAAAGATGAAGGTGGGATCAGTCTTTAACAGAAAGGGTATGAATAATCAAGGCAAGTTCTTGTCTGAAGTAGTGGGCAAGGTTATACTGAGCAAGCCAGGAGGGCATGACAGGGTGTCTGCCTCCATGTTTGAAGTCATGACCAGAATCATCTTCAATCTGAAAACAGACTGGTCAATGGTGGTTTATGAGAAAGTAAAAGAAAGCCTGAAGAAGCCCAATCTGGGCAGGATACTAAGTCTCTACCTGGCTGGATCAATTCCAGAGGTAATGAGCACTGCTGCAGGATCTAAGATCAATCATATGAGGAGAATGGACTCAGGATATTCTCAAGATGGGAAAGGGTGCTGGTGTCAAAGGAATTGGCCACCCCTGAGAAACAAGCTTCTAAGAGAGACTCTCCTCCCAGGAAGAAGAGGAAGACAGCTGCTGTGCCTCAAGAGTCCTCCAGCAGCTCAGGCAGTGAAGAACATGTGGTCTTCACTCCTGACAAGTCCAGTAGATGTGACTGCAGAAAAGTCACCTGCTCCTCAGGAGCCAGCTGACATCCAGGGGGAGCCTCCAGCTGTAGAACATCCATCTACACTGGATAGTGAGCAGGCTACTCTTATCATCCAAGAGGTACTTTCTGACCTTAATACATTAGATTTTTCTGTAATAGAATTCTGAATTGTCTGATGTCCATCAGCAAAATCAGCCAGCAAACCAAGAACCAGATGTTGTTCTTCCAGACACATCTGTTGTGATACCTGATACAGTGGTTGAAGAACCAAGTACATCTCCTGCACCAGTCTCCAGCAGAATATACAATGGAAGATCTGTTTTTGAACTTGGATCAAGAAGATTTTGATATGGAAAAGAATGCTGCTGATGCAGTAAAGGATGCTGCTGCTGAGGGGGAGAATTTGGATATACAAGAAGAGCCTATAAGGCTAGATACTGAGAAGGCACAAGATGTGCAACTGAAAAACAATCCAGCCCTAAGGATAGGGTGGATATAGCCAGTACATCAGAATCTGAAGATGATGAAGCTGAGCAAGCTAAGAAAAAGAAGTTCTTTGTTTTCAAAAGAAGAAGCCAGAGCTACAAGAAGGCTCTTCAAACAGTTGCTCAACACTCATTAGGTTCAACAAGCTCCATCCACTGATTATAGTGCTCTACTGCTTGCAATGCAAATCAAGATGGATGAACAAAGGAAAGCCTTAGAAACTTATGTTGATGAAGGGCACAAAGCACTACAATCTGATCTGGGCCAGGAAATCAAGTCCATAAGGTTTGAAATGAACCTTAATAAAAGGGAAATGACTGATTGTTTTACCAAGGGTGCTAATGCTGTGGTATATCTGGCTAAACATCAAGAAACAATTAAAGAGAAAGTGGATGATATAGCACTCAAGCAAGGCTATGTGCTGGAGAATCAGTTGAGGATGAATGATAATCTGACTGCATCTCACAATGCAATAGTCACTGAACTCAAGAATAAGTCAGATGAACCTTCAACTTCCTCTGCTGCTGCCAAAGCTGATTTTGATAAACTATTTCAAGCAGAGATTGCTGCTGTCAAGACTGCCATAAAAGACTCACAGAAGGTCATTTCAGAACAGCTTACAAAGCTTAGACCTTTCTTTAAAGAGGGCATAAGGTATTTGGATAGCCAAATCAGATTTCAGAAAGATGATGTGAGAGATCATGTAGCACAAGAAGTCATAAAGGGGGAGAGAGTGTTAGTCAAAGCCAGTTCTGAGCATGCAAAATGGATTTCAAATTCTATAAGGGCTACACTTGGATATCCTCCCCTGTGTGATGACAATGAAGTAGGTGAATCTGGCATTCAAAATGCATATCTTGGAGGTGAGCAACAAGCAGTGGCTGATGTAATCTATCCACCTCCAGACTTTGAAATGATTCATGCAGATATAAGCACAATGTATAGTCCACCTGCTGGCAAGCCTAATATTATTCTGGAAAAGGTTGTTCAACCTATCACAGCTGCAATGCAAGAGGCTTTGGACAAGGAAGAAGAAACTAGGCTGTCAAAGAAGAAGTTTAGGGAAATTGCTGAGCAAAAGCCAGATTTTGAACAATGGAGCCCTACTTCTAGAAACATAATTCTCACAGCCTGGAAAGCTGCCAAGGACAATGCCCATGAGAGGAACAAGTGGTTCTCAGAGGCTGAATGGAGAAAGCATGAGAGTAGGCAGGAAGCAATTGTCCAATTTAGAAGGAAGGCTAAGTTAGGAAAGCTACCTCCAACAGCTGTGGAGCCTAGCAAGTACTTTCCTAAGCCCTATCATTATTTTGAAAGACAAAAGATCAAGGCTGAAGAACAGAAGAAGAAGGACTCTAAAGGGAAGAAGACTGCTGAAGCTGAGCCTGCTGCTGCTGCTGCTGTGAAAGCTCAAGTTAAAGCTGGAAAAGGCATTGTTATTAAAGAACCTGATCAGCACTAGATTAGGAATTAACTTGATGCTTGTTGTAATCTGTTAAGTGATAAACATTGTAATACTTCATTGAAAATGTATAAGGAACATTATTGGAACAGTATATGATAAATATAGTATGAATGTTCTGAAATATGTGTGTTTCTTAATTGTTCTGCAATGTTTAATAAGTATACATGTGTGCTTTTATTACATGTTCAAGTTTACCCTGTTGTCATTTATATGCTTTACATCATTTTGTAATTTTTAATTATGAGTGGTGTATATCATTGACTAAGGGTTATGACTTCTCCAAATAGGGGGAGATTGTTGGGTACATTGGTCAAATGTACCTGATTTGAAGAAGCCTCACCTAACTCAATGATATACATCAGAATGTATTTGATGTTTGTTTGAGTTACTTGTGCAGGTTAGATATACACTGGACTGAAGCTGAAAATTTCTAAGTCCATGTGTCGACACCCAGAGGCAAAGTGTCGACACTTGAGAAAGCTTGTGTCGACACCCAGACAAGCAGTGTCGACACTTGGAGTCATTGTGTCGACACCTGGGAAGAAGTGTCGACACCAGTCAGAAAGTGTCGACACTTGGAGCTGTGTCGACACTCAGTGTAGAAGAATGCAGAAAAGCTGTGTCGACACTTAGCAGAAGTGTCGACACCCAGAAGAGCTGTGTCTACACCAGAAAGTGTCGACACTTGAAGTGAGTGTCGACACTCAGCAAAAGTCTACAGATTCTAAGTACAAGTGTCGACACTCAACACAGTGTGTCGACACTATGCAGAAGACTCAGCACTGGAAGTAAGTGTCGACACTCAACACAATGTGTCGACACTTAGCTAAAGACTCAGTATTTGAAGAATGTGTCGACACTCAGCACAATGTGTCGACACACACCAGAAGAGTCAACACTTGAAGAATGTGTCGACACTCAGCACAATGTGTCGACACATAACCAGAAGACTCAACACTTGAAGAAAGTGTCGACACAAGGAGCTGTGTCGACACTTAGCAAAGAACAGAAAAGTTGTAAAATATTCTAAGTATAAGTGTCGACACTAAGGGAATGTGTCGACACTCAGCTGAAGAATCAAGAATGAAGACTTGTGTCGACACCAAGAAGCAGTGTCGACACTTGACAGTTTCAACACATGAAGATGTGTCGACACAAAGGAGATGTGTCGACACTTAGAAGAATACAGATAAAGAATGAAGTACAAGTACTTGTGTCGACACTCAATTTCAGTGTCGACACATGCAGAAGAAACTGTGTCGAGACATACAAGGAATTGTGTCGACACCTTGTAGACTTGTGTCGACACTTACACAACATGTGTCGACACTTGGTCTATAAGTGTCGACACTTAAGAACAGAAAGTCTCGACACTAACTGACAGTTAGAGAATTTCAAGAAGTGACTGGTTGACATGACAGCTGCCAATCCAGCCGGTCTACAGCAACTGTCAGAGAAGTCAAAAGTCTGTTATAAACCGGATCAGCCGGTTACCATGAAGGAAGCCTATAAATAGGCACCCACAGTTTACAGAATAAGAAGTTAAGTTGTTAAGTGGTTAAGTTGTTCACAATCATTACTTGTTGTGAGAATAATTGAAGTGGTTGATCAGATTAAATCAAGAAGTGATACATAGAGGATCAACACAAGAAGATCAGGCAGTCCAACTGCAGATCTAAGTAGTTGGAGAGAGAGAGCTCCAACCAAGGATTCAGTCTTTGGAACTAAGGCTGAGAAGAACAATTCAGAGTCATCTGGATTTCAAGAAGCAGAGATCAAGGATCAACTGCAGAAGATTCAGACTAATTCAGTTCTACTCAAGAAGCTTTGAAGAAAGCTAAGTCAGTTTGGATCAAGCTGAGTTCTTCCAAGAACTCTTCAAGAAACTCTCAACTCCTCTCATCCTTTCTGAGTTGTAGAGTTAGCATTTGTAATTTCTATTTTAAACTTGTAAGATCCATTGGATCTGAGTGATTGTAAGCCTATTTTATAAAGGCTGAGGGTAGGGCTTGGTGCCTGAGTGTAGGAGTTGAAGAACTCTGAGTGTAGGCCTTTAATTGGCTGAGTGTAGGCCTTTTGGCTGAGTGTAAGGCTTTGGGCCTGAGGTAGGAACCTTGTTGGGTTCTGAGCTAGTGGAGAAGTTTGGCCGAATCTAGTACACTGCTAGATAGGCGAAGGGGGAAAGTGGATGTACCCAAAGATTGGGGAACCACTATAAAATCTTGTGTATTCTGTGCTGTGATTGTACTGTGTTGAGAATTGCTGTGTGCTGTGATTACTTATTCAGAAATCTGTGTTATAAACTGTTGACTGCCAACAAAGAATTAAGAAAAGGATTAGGTCACCTATTCACCCCCCCCCCTCTAGGTGTTTAGGTACCATATCTTTCAGGGGGTAACGTTGACAAAGAAACACCTCCGTCAACACCTGGTCACAAAGGATATGGGATCTCCAAAGTACTTTCTGGGGATTGAAATCTCAAGGAAGCCCAACTCCATGGTTCTTTCTCAAAGGAAGTATGCCCTTGATCTTTTAAAGGAGGCAAGATTGACAGGTGCTAAACCTGCCCGTTGTCCTATGACTACTGGAGAAGACAAAACTTGGACAGATGACTCGCCTCTTCTATCCGATATTTTGAGGTACCGGCGTCTACTGGGAAAACTCATTTATCTCACGGTAACCAGACCCGACATCTCTTATGCTGTTGGCAAGGTGAGCCAGTTTATGCAAGATTATCGGGAGTGTCATCTTCTATCTGCCTTGTCGATCTTGGAATATATCAAAGCAGTGCCTGGGAAAGGATTACTCTTTCAGAAGAATGGTCATCTGAGGGTTGAAGCATACTCAGATGCAAGTTACGCTAATGACAAAGGGGATCGCAAGTCAACCTCGGGTTTCTGCACCTTTGTTGGGGGAAATCTGGTGAGCAGGAAGAGCGAGAAGCAGGCGGTTGTTTCCAGGTCCAGTGCTGAAGCAGAATATCGTAGTATGGCATCGACCACTTATGAGTTAAAGTGGCTACGAGCTCTCCTGCTGGATTTAGGAGAGGTGTACAACCATCCTCTACCTATGTTCTATGATAACAAGGCTGCCATATACATCTCCAAAAATCCTGTCTTCCATGAAAGAACCAAGCACATTGAGGTCGACTGTCATTTCATTCGTGAAGAGATTCTGAAGGAACAAATTTGCACTCCCTTCGTCACTTCTGATAAAGAGCTGGCTGAAATCTTCACCAAGCCAGTTTTCGCCTCGTTTCTTCATATTTGTGACAAGCTGGGCATGATCGATATATATGCTCCAGCTTGAGGGGGAGTGTTGAAGTTGGTGACCGGGCGGTATGGCGGTCTGGCTTGGCGGGTTGATGACCGCGCGGTTTTGCAATTACCCTTCAGCGGTTTGGTTGCTGTGGGTTGCTGTATGAGGTCCAAGCGGTCTGGCGGTTTGACTCTGGCGAATTGGAGACCGGGAGGTCTAGCGGTCTCCCATGGCGATCTCTCTCTCTCTCTGGCAGTAGCCGAGCGGTTAGCCCGTTTGTCTAACCGCGCGGCTTGTGCGGTTTGTGTCTGTATAGTCCGCTTGTGTCTTGTAAATTTTTAGTCCCACATCTCTTATTTGTATTCTCTCTTCTCTCCTCCATTCTATATAAGGGAGGTCATAGCTTTGTAATAGATACCTTTTTCAGATAATAAATTTTCTGTTAAAACCACTTCCGGTTTGTTTTTGTTCCACTTCCGGCTTGTTATTGTTCATTTCTAACAATAAGAATTTTGAAAGACAGGCACTCAGAGGCATTCCAGTATAATATAAGGATGGAAAACTAACATATTTTAATAAGTAGAAAGTCTGAATACAGTATCTAAAGCAAACACAGAGGTGGGGGAGGGGGAATTATCCTTACGTAGCTCGAAAAGACCTCTTAGCAGCAGCCAAACAGCAAAATGGATCAAAAAATGAACACGTAAACCTTACAAAAAACATCTATTTATAAGCAAAAAGGTGACACGCTGGTGTGCAGGGGAAACCAAAATTCTGATGACTAGTCTGGTTCTAGAAGTAGCGGGTACGGGACATGTCGTGGTCAAAAATCGACGATCGGCGAACGAAAGCTTCGAGCAGCGATCGATGAATCGTCGAACGGGTTGAGTTTGATGAACGTGGAGTGGTTGGCTGGCATTGAGTTGAGTTCGACGAACGTCGAACGTCGAGCAGATCGTTCAGTCCAGTTCGTTGAACATTGTTGGCATTGAATGTTGATCGACGAATCCGCAGGCGAATCATCGAGTCAGGCATCAAATTGTCGTGCTTCGTTCGATGAATGGTGAACCATGATCGTTGAATGTTGATTGACGAACATCGAATCAGAGCATCGAGCTGAGATCAATGAACATCGATCGAATGGTATTACACGGTGTTATCTTTGCAGGAATCAATGTAACACGCCCCGGTCACGGGCGTGACCAAATCGACAAGGGTCTGTACTATTGAAATTTTTGCGACTTTTTTCTACAAAATTACAGAAAACAAAATAAACTTACGTTAGAAGAGTATTTACAAAAAGAAACAAATTTTTTAAGAAAAATAACTTAAAACTAAAAAAATAACCTAAAACTACTTATATAAAGTACTGAAAAATATGAATATTTACAACTCATCACTCGTCGCAAACTCCCCCGTGTACCTCCCTTAAGGCATATTCCATCTCCGACTCAGGGAGGAATTTCAAGAAGGGTCCTGAGAATGCACGCATGTACAATTCTCTATTGATCATGGTGAACACTGGTACTCATATTCGAAGTTGTCGTGCCTCCGCAGGGTGTTTCGGGAGCTGCCCTTTCTCAAGATATGCTTGTAGGGAGTCCATCCATGACGTCGCTTCACAGCTGATTGATGTTATCTCCTATGGACCCTAAATGCTTGGGACCATAATGTCCTCAACCCTTCATCTCCGAGATTAGTAGCCTGTTGGTTATGTAGCAAGCTTTGAAAGATTGTCAGCCCTGACATTTTGCTCCTGGGGAATGTGGTGGATCTGGTGGGAAGGGATCTTCTACAGTAGGTTCTTGACGAGCATGAGGTATAGAGCCAACTGATCATTCCTTACTTTGAAGTCCACTTTCACATGGGATGCCACCAACTGTGAGTCTGTAAAGATCTTCAAGTACCCGATCCGACAATCAATGGAGAGCCGAAGTCACGTGTTGGGAATATTGCCCTCAATGTTCCCTAGACATGATTTGAAGAGGCATCACCATCAACAGTAAGAGCATAGTTGTATTTGATGTTAGTTAAGCTCATCATATGCAAGATTTTCCATGAAACAAGTTCAGACAGGTTATCTAAGTGGCTGTGACTGGTGGTCACAAGGTGGTGAAGTGGAGAGATAGAAATTTGTCTAAGTCCACAGGCGTTGAGTGAAGCCAGTTCAATCAACAACAGATGCCAAAGAAGAATGTTGGAAAGGCTGAAAATTGCCCAAGTCCACAAGCATTGAGTGAAGGAAGTTCACTCAACACAATATATCTGAAGGCGTCGAGTATAGCTGAGTCTGTCAAAGCCTCAGCATTAGCAAGCTGAAAAAGCGGCTAAGTACACATGCTTTAAGTGAAGCCAGTTCACTCAACGCCAAATAGCTCGCTGAGTAAAGACGGGACAATCAAAGCCCAGCAAGTTATAGAGACAAAATTGCAGCTAAGTCCATAAGCGTTGAGTGAAGCGAGTTATCTCAACGCCAGAAAGTAAAAGCGTTGAGTCATGCTGTTGCATTCAAAGCCTAAGAAGAAAGAAAAAAGAAAGCGGCTAAGTACAAAAGCGCTAAGTGATGAGGCTTCACTCAACGCTCTCAATGCCTAGCAGACAAATACATTTGCAACTAAGTCCAGGGGAGTTGAGTGAAGGCCATTCACTCAACGAACTCAACGCCTGACAGTGCAGAAGAATTTGACTAAGTCCAGAGGCATTGAGTGAAGCCAGTTCACTCAACACACTAATTGCCTGGCAGTGTAGAGAATTTGACTCAGTCCAGATTCGTTGAGTGAAGGCCATTCACTCAACGCACTCAATGTCTAGTGTTGAATTTGAGAATTTGGCAAAGTCCACAATTGCTCACGTCATACAAAGTCAACAAAGTTCAAATTAGTTGCAGGAAAGCAACAGAATATGCCAAATAGCGTCAGAGTCCTACTGTACGTATTCTTCCGTTAAAGCAAGGTGCAACTGTCAATCATAGGTGGTCCCCACTGCTTCTTGGAGCCGTTAATTGGCGGAAGATAAAATGGACAAGATGGAAGGAATGAACTTTAACTTTTGGGGTTTTATTGATTTCGTAAAGTTGCGGCTGAAATTCATCTTCCTTGTCATTGTTGCCGAGCCCTGTTGAAATTTCACAAGTCAATGAACTGGTAGTTCTGGTATCAAGTAAACACTTCCAAAACTATCAAGCTGATCACTTGATCAAGCAGAAATGAGAACTAGGTGCAGGAACACTCCAACCATAAACTGAGCTATGTATCAGAGATAATGAAGAGCAATCACAGATCTTACGTTAATCCACTATCAACTTTACAAGGCAAGGTATACATGGCGAGACATGATTTCGCCAAGTACAATGAGAAGAAAGCAAGAAAAAACAAACTTCAAGCCAGGCGGACTGTCTCCAAGACCGCTGAGTCCGCCAAGAGCGCCGAGACCTCCAAGCCGCAGCTGTTACTCTGATTCCACCGAGTGCGCACAAACCACGCGGACAACTCATTATACTGCTGATGCCTACTCTATAGGTCGCCGCCGAATTGAATGAACAGACCGCCAAGTCCGCCTAGACCGGCGACCTGGTTATTGAACTAAGACCAATTGAAGGAGAGAAATTGGTTAGTCACCACCTGTGACCTGCTGCAACTGCTGATTGTAAACCGCAAGCTTCACTGCTTCCTGACCTTGATCAGAGCCAGACGCGCAGCTTCATAGTGCTAGCCGCACAACCTGCAAACAACAACCAGTTAAATCTCAAATTGTGCGACCTGGGAAACCGAGTCCGCAAAAATTGATCTGCGCTCAACTTACTGTTCACTCCGTTATCTATAGATGTGTCGGGGGGTGAGGAGTGTGGTCACCAGCCTAGTGAATAGAGTGACCACCCCAGCTCGTAGTTAGCAAAACCTATGTAATGCCTCGAAACTCAAAAGAGCGACGGGAGGAGTTTTGGGCCAAATTTGGTATTTGGCAGGGGGTACATGGCCTGGGACACGGGTGTGTTCCAGGGCGTGTCGTGTTCGTTTATCTATCAGGCCAGCGATTTGGGATCGACGATCTGGCCAGCGTTCGACGATCTTGGGTCGACGATCGTCGAACAGCGTACACGGCTGGTTGTCACGGGCGTGTCATGACCGTTCGACGATTTTCCAACAATCTGCGTTCGACGATTTAGCCAAAGTCTGCGTTCGACGATTTTCTAGCAATCTGCGTTCGACGATTTGCCAGGGATATACGTTCGACGATCTGGCTGCATTCGACGATTTTGCCAGGGATCTGCGTTCGACGATCTGGCTGCGTTCGACGTTTTTCCAGGGATCTGTGTTCGACAATCTGGCTATGTTCGATGATTTTGCCAGGGAACTCTATTCGACGATTTGGCAACGTTCAGCGATCTTGGCTCGACGATCGTCGAGCGCGGGGCGATTGTGGCGTGTTTGACTGTAACACCCCCTATCCGTCATATATCATATAACAGTAGGTCCAGCCGGGGCCCGCCGCCATATACCACAGACATACCGGGTGGTTACTCAATGGAAAACATCCAACCAATCACAACGTTCTACACAGAGAATACTAGCGGAAGCAGTCTAAATAGTTGTAATTAAAAGAACCCAACAACAAGCATGAATGTCCACTAACAATCCAAAAAGGAATTAAGTACATACACAAGTACTGGCCTTAAGGCCTTACAAATGGTTTACTCATTTTACATATTTTCCATACCACGGCACGCAGGTCGGTCATACATGAACAAAAGCAAGTAAAACACTCCAATTAGGCCTTCGAGGGCCGGCTTCGCAATTTGGGCTTTAGCCCGCTATTGACCTCTTGGTCCAGCAACACCTGCAAGCACAATCCACTACACGGTGGCAAACAAACGCAACGGTCAGCAATGCTGACCAAATTATAACGATCCCGCCCTCAACATGGGGCGGCGATGCTCCTTCCCTGCACTTTATTAGTATAATCCAGCAGTATAGTAATGTCACTACATCACAAGCGTAGGCTCACACAGCCACACACCCCGTGCACTCAGGGCACATTCTCGGTGAATTCGATCAAAACAACGGTCACGCCACCGCCACTTGGACGACACCACACGTGAGCATTTGAGTCTTTTAGGCAGAAGTTATGATACTTAAAATCATCAACAGCCTATAAGCAGAAGTCATGACACTTAAAATCATCGACAGCCAAAGACCCGACCTCTATGCCCTCGACAGGCCTCAAAAACTGAACCGCATAGAGCAGGAATAGTTCCACTCAACCCGTTTCTCACTTTCCATGACATTTAAAATCATCGGCACGAGTTAAGTTTCCCCGAAGCCCGTGAATCGAACACACAATATTACATAACCCAGTTATGTACAAGTTGGCTCCCAGGCCACCAAGACGGCAGAATCACGCATCCGCCCAGTTTTTCGGGTGCACCTTGGAGTTAATCCCCAAGGCTCCCTATTGCAATCTACCTCGTAGAAAACCAGAAAAACAAACATTCGCACGGATTCTTCTCCGGCCATTATGCATTGCAACATCACCGATCCAGACCAACTTGTCCGGGTAGGCTTCACACATCATGCCTATATCAGTTCTCGAATACGGACTCTAAACAACGGGAAATTTACATATCTACCCGAATGAATGCCTCAAACTCACCGCAAACTCACGAGAGCGGGCATCCTATGCAAAAGAAGTAGAGCTTCACATGCTCAAGTAGAGAATCGTTACCCTAGCATTCTTTCTTAACGCCATGGAAATGTAAGCAGATGAAAAGCACCGCACTTTCTTTGCCTCCGTAGATCCGAAGCCGGTTCACGATTTGGAGCTCCGAAGCTCCGCCGGTGACCGGATCTAGGCTTCTTCTTCCGCCTTTGCTCTCCTCTCTCTCTATACTTTAGAAAGAGAACCTCTCAAGTGAAATGAGGGTTTCAAGGGTCCAATCCCGGATATATCCAAGCACTAACAGCCCCCAGCCGTCAGATCCCTAATTAAAGAAACGAACGGCCACGATCCACATCTAAAATGCAGATTCTGGGCCGAAGACGGTGAAACGCCCCGAAACTCAAAAGAGCGACGGGAGGCTTTTTGGGCCAAATCTGGTATTTGGCAGGGGGCACACGGCCTGGGACACGAGCGTGTCCCAGGGCGTGTCAGGCTCGGGTCGACTATTTGGCCGCGAGGTCGACGAAATTTGGAGTCGACGATCGTCGAGCAGTGAACACGGCCTGAGACACGGGCGTGTCTCAGGGCGTTTCGAGCCCATGTCGACGATCGGCCCGGCAGTCGACATTTTCGCTCGACGATGTGTTGAGACAAGACACACGGCCTAGGACACGGGTGTGTCCAAGGCCTTGTCGTGTGGTCGACGAACTTTGCTCGATGAAGTGTCGAGACTGAGAACATGGCCTGGAGCCCAGGCGTGTTCGGGTTTGACACGGGCGTGTCAAATAGGACACGGGCATGTACAAGACCCGTGTGAGTGTCGGGTTGTTTTCGGGCTGTGTCGATGGGGGCACACGGCCAAGCACACGGCCGTGTCAGTTGGAACACGGGCGTGTCAAGTCAAACACGGGCATGTCGGATGCCCGTGTGTTTTTCGAGATGCGTCGATTTTGACGGCGAATGAGGAACACGGCCCTGGACACGGGCGTGTCACAGGCCGTGTTCGGCCCAGGTTTTACTTTTCAGCTACGAATCGTAGCCATTCATTTCCTTATTTTAGGATCTGACGGTTTGGGGTTGTTCCTACTAGGATATACCCGGGATTGGCCCTTTGAAACCCTCATTTCACTTGAGTGGTTCTCTTTCTAAGTTAAGAGAGAGGGAAGAGCAAAGGAGGAAGAAGAAGCCTAAGATCCGGTGACGGGCGGAGCTTCGGAGCTCCAAATCGCGAACCGACTTCGGATCTACGGAGGCAAGGAGAGTGCGGTGTTTTTCATCCGCTTACATTTCCATGGCGCCAAGGAAGAACGCTAGGGTAACGATTCTCTACTTGAGCATGTGAAGCTCTACTTCTTTTGCATAAGGAAGCCCGCTCTTGCGAGTTTGCGATGAGTTGGAGGCGTTCCTTCGGGTAGACATGAATAGTCCCCGTTGTTTATAGTCCGTATTCGAGAACGGATGTTGATGCGCGAAAACATCGCGGGGCACCAGCCAGCTAACACGGAGGGGGTGTTCGGTCTCACAAGCTAGGAGAAGAAGAGGGATGAAGGAAAGAAGCTTCTGAGTGCTCGAGAGTGGAGCAAACAGCTTGTCAAGGAGTTGCGGGGATAGAGGAGAGGCTGCTGAGAGCAGTGGAGAGGGAGGTTGATCAGGAGCTGTCGAGCAGACGATTAATATGACGGTTGCGCTTGCAGGTTGGTTGCCGAGAAGAGCTGAGCTGAGCAGAGGGCAAGGCTTGCTGAGCAGAGGGCAAGGCTTGCTGAGCAGAGAGGAGGAGAGGGGGCCGCTAGCAGTGGTAACAGCACACTTCGCCCGTCGCGGCTTAAATGCCACTCTTGCGACGGGCTTTCCTTTGATTAATACCGAGTGGTTACAAGCTTACTAGTACACCTTCACAACAAAGCATTAAAGGGGTACAAAGGGAAGCTTGCGGCTAAGGGAGAAGAAGTTGCTAGAGACTAAAAGCTGCCAGAGACTAAGTAAAAGAGGCTGCCTGCAGCTGGAGGACTGGAAAACTGAGTCTGCAGAGTCTGCTGGATCAACTGTGGAGGACTGCGCGGATAGGAAAATGGAGTTCGCAGGGTCTGCTGGCAAGACTTGTCTCCACCTCCAGGCCTCTCGAATGAGAGGCATCAGGGGCTATTTATAGGCCCAGGGAGGATCTTAAAGAAGCAGGGCCCAGTGATGTCAGCATGACGACCTGCGCGGACTCCGCGCACTGGAAAAATGAGTCCGCCAGGTTGGCCGGTGAAGCAAGCGGCAGGAGGCCCTGGAGAGAACGGAGGCCGCCCGCTTTCGGGCGGCCTGGGCGGACTCCGGGGGCAGTCCGCCCGGCAGGCCCCCCTTGAGGGCGGCTTGGGCGGACTCTGGGAGGAGTCCGCCCGGCAGGCCCGGCAGAGGCCGCCCCGGGTGGGCGGCCTGGAAAGCGGAGGCTGCCCCTGGTGGGCGGCCTCGGCGGACGGCGGCAGGATGCCGCCGCCCCTCGGGCAGCAGGGAGGCCGCCCCTGGTGGGCGGCAGGAGGCGGACGGCGGCAGGAGGCCGCCGCCCCTCGGGCGGACTGGGAGGCCGCCCCTGGTGGGCGGCCTCGGCGGACGGCGGCAGGAGGCCGCCGCCCCTCAGGCGGACTGAGAGGCTGCTCCTGGTGGTGCTGTTGGCGGACTCCTGCAAGGAAAAGCACTGCACGGTTAGCGGGCCTAACCGCATGGCCTGCGAGGGTGAGCTATGGGAACAGCCCACCGTCCCGCAGGGCACGCGATTGCTAGGAGACCTAGGCGGACAGGTAAAACTGTCCGCCTACCCCGGGACTTCTCGCGATCAAAAAAGGGAGAATCTGAGGATCGCGACTAGCCAGCTGGCTACCTTGGGAAGGATCGCCGATTTCTGGGTTAACAGAATCCCCGCACTTTTTTAAGTTCCGAAGGGAACTTCGAAAAAGTTGGAGACCCACGAAAATCGTGATCCACCCCAAAGGAAAGAGAAGGGGGGGGAGGAGAGATAGAACCTGAATAGTTTTCTTAGAAGTTTGACGCTTCCTGTCTACTTTCCTGCAAGAGGAAAGTTATATAGGCATGTATGGGCGGTACATCGACTGTGTACCTGAGTTTGCCTTTGCAAACCAAAAAGGTGTGTTTTCCACTAAGTCCTGCAAAATGGTAGTGAGAGAAAAACACAAAGGCATAATAACTTGCAAGTATCTGATAGAGGCTTGCAAGCACCTGTTATCCTCTGCAAAAAGGGGAGGATGAAGAGTATATAAAGAAAGAATAAAATGAGTTGCAAGTACCTGGAAGGAACTTGCAAATCTTTGCTGGTTTCTGCAAAATAAGAGTTAGAGTAGGCATAGTACATGAAAGTAACTTACAAGTACCTGAATGGAGCTTGCAAGTGTCGGTTAATCTCTGCAAAATGAGAGTTAAGAACAATCATGATATATGTACGCAACTTGCAAGTACCTGTGAAAAAACTTGCAAGGGTCCGCTGATCTCTGCAAGAAGGGAGTTAGGAGCAGATATTGCATACAAAAATAAGCTGCAAGTACCTGGAAGTGACTTGCAGGCGTCTGCTAACCACTGCAAAGAGAAAAGCGAGTAGCAGATATAGAATAATGAATTAAACTGCAAGTACCTTGATGAGGCTTGCAGGTGCCTGTTGTTCTCTACAAAGAGAAGAGTCAGAAGCAGACAATATACATATGAAAGGAGCTTGCAAGTACCTGTGGAGAAGGCTTGCAATGGTTTGCTAATCTCTGCAAGGAGAAGAGTTAGAAGCAAACAAGACACGAAAATAACTTGCAAGTACCCGCGAAGAGAAGGCTTGCATGAGTTAACTGTTGATGAGATAAGGTTAATATGACCAAGTAGCAAGGAAAATGCCTGATGAACTCTTTGTCATGAAGTCCAGATCAATAAACTGAGCGTTAACTGTTGACGGATATGACTGGATTGCAATAGCATGGCTGATAGCGCTTGAGCAAGCAATGCATATGAAATGGGCATAAGCAAAGTGATTGCTAGAAATCCTTTTGGTAGGTCGGATTAACCTGTTCACCTGTGAAAGAAGGCAATTAACAAAAAGGAGGTCTATACTCGGAAAGACTAAAGAAGGTTGAATGCTGCCACAGGTGTTCCCCGTGGGCCTTATGCATCACTTGCTTGAAAAAATCATCCCGAGTATAGTACTACCCAAAGCGGGCTGGCCGCGCATTCTCAAGGAGGCCACAAAGAAGAGAAGCAAGGAAGATCCTGAGAAGGATCGCTATATGCACTGCTCTCTTGCCTTGGGTACAAGCATCACTGATCAATGAGACTAGTTGCGCCAAGTGGCTTATTGCTTGTCTGTGGATTGATTAGTGGAGTTGTGGGAACCCACTAAGGCACGGATCGAGAGTACCAGAGAGTGTTCGGCCATCACAGCTGTGAGATGATCAAAGAGACAAGGCTACGCTTGATCGCCATTGATTATCAAGCAAGGATCACCGTAACTATAATGTATCCTTTGCGAAGCACAACAGAGCTAACACATGGGGATCCCCTAGCACACACTCTGTGTCAGATGCCGGCTAGGATCCAAAGTCCCGTATTCCTCCGCATGAGAGTTGGATGGCCCCCACTACACATATGCGAACACTTCTCGCGATATGTGGTCGTCGTGGTCTTACGCCGGAATCCAATCTTAAGGGGGCCTATAGCAAGACTTGGCGATATCTCGTTGGTGTAGTGATCTCTTTGGCAAAGAGAATAATAGAGGAAGGAGCATCACAAGAAGGGAACTGTGTCAGTATAAGATCCCTGATAAAAAGCTTTGTTGAAAAGCAAGAACGAACACTGAGAAGTGTTTGGTAAAATGAAAATGTCTGTAAAAAGAAAGAACAAGGGTTGAGATAACCCATCAGAGTTGTGAGGAACTCTGGAGGACTGTGAAGCCCTTTGCTTGCTTAGAATAGCCTTCCAAGCACACCCTCGTCATTGGCATCGAAGCATTCGACGGCTAGGTTAATAATGAGGAGAGGAGGCTCTTCGACTTGGTTCACTCCCTTTGAGGAGCAAGGAACGTCTACGACTTCTTTGCCCTTAGAGGCTGCTGGATCAGGGCGATCTTCTTTAGGAAGCAGGTCACGCATCTTACCCTGCTAGAGCATCCTTTGTACAAGCTGGCGGAATGCTCGGCAATGCTCAGTCAAGTGACCTGGATCTTTGTGAAATTCACAGTAGGGTTCTGAACACCTAGATCTTTGATCAGCTGGTCGATAGGGCTTCTTGTAGTTTGCCCTATCTCTCATGATTTGTCTTACTTCTAGCATGGCGTCGTCGAGATCAGACTCATGCAAGTCATTGTCTTGCTGCTGATGAACTGCTGCTGCTTGAGAAGAAGGAGCTAGTGGTAGCAATGAATCTTGTACACGGTCATGACTTGGAAAGGAGTATCGTTGGCGATGAATCCTTCTCTCCTTTCTTAAGTGAGATGGGAAATGACGATGGGGAGACCTCGGAGGCTGCTTGTGAAAAGGATCTTTCTCTGATATGAGCTTGGAGACGAAGCCTGGATTACTCTTTTCGCCTCGGATATACGAGTTGGCTAAGGCAATCAACTCTTGATATGTCCTTGGAGCACGGACATTGGCTTCAAACTTGAGAGGCCCTTCACAGAGACCGTGGATAAGAGCCACTCGGTACATTTCTTGATCAGTAACTTCGATGTCCAAAATCTCTCTTTGGAATCGATCAACAAACTGAGACCAAGTCTCATTTTCACGCTGCTTGATCTCAAAGAGGGCTTCAGGACCGCCCTTTCTCTTAGAGGAGGTAGAGAATCTGAGAAGAAAATCCCTTCGTAGATCAACGAAGGAAGTGATGGAGTGAGGATGGAAGCCATAAAACCAGTCCCTCACTTGCCCATCAAAGGTAGTCACAAGGAGCTTGCACTTGGTTGCATCTGTAAGTGTATTGAGATCCACGACTGACTCAAAAGCTTGCAGATGCTTCACTGGATCAGTCTCCCCGGTGTAGATGGGTAACCGGGGTTCTCTGAAATTAGCTGGAGTAGGCTCAGGCGAACATTCTCGGTGAATGGCGAAGGCTCTTCTTGCTCTCCTACAGCATAAGGAAAGAAGGGGGCATAAGCTGCAGCTGCAAAAGAAGCAGGAGGGTAGAAAGGAAAAGTTACTGCAGGAGGAGCAGAGGCAGGAGCTGAAGGGTAAGGATGACTTCCCTGGAAGTTAAGAAATCTTGCAGGACTTCCCCGGGCTGCTCCCCGGAAGAAATTTTGGCGTGTGGCGAACTCTTCATCTTGAGTTCGCAAAGGAGCAGCAGGACCTTGCGGGAAGGTTGGGGTGTAAGGTGGATAGAACGGCGGGCAAGCTTGAGAATAAGCTTGCTGATGCTCCGATGTTGGCGTTGGGTTGATTGGAGCAGCTGGAGCAGCTAGAGCAGCTGCTGGATGAGCGTCTAATCGTTGCGTGATTGCAGCAAGAACTTTGTTGATCGCTTGGAACTGTTGAGCATTCTAACGACGCGACTGCTCAAAGGCTTCGCAGAGAGGATCTTCACTGGGACTTGATGCAAGGTTCTTAGGTGGGTGATGATCTGACATAGTTAACGGTCACTGTTCACCGTCTGACAAGATCTGAAGGTCGCGTGTTAACTGTTGATGTGCGAAAACGTCGCGGGGCACCAACCAGCTAACACGGAGGGGGTGTTCGGTCTCACAAGCTAGGAGAAGAAGAGGGATGAAGGAAAGAAGCTTCTGAGTGCTCGAGAGTGGAGCAAACAACTTGTCAAGGAGTTGCGGGGATAGAGGAGAGGCTGCTGAGAGCAGAGGAGAGGGAGGTTGATCAGGATCTGTCGAGCGGACGGTTAATATGACGGTTGCGCTTGCAGGTTGGTTGCTGAGAAGAGCTGAGCTGAGTAGAGGGCAAGGCTTGCTGAGCAGAGGGCAAGGCTTGCTAAGCAGAGAGGAGGAGAGGGGGCCGCTAGCAGCGGCAACAGCACACTTCGCCCGTCGCGGCTTAAATGCCACTCTTGCGATGGGCTTTCCTTTGATTAATAGCGAGAGGTTACAAGTTTACTAGTACACCTTCACAACAAAGCATTAAAGGGGTGCAAAGGGAAGCTGGCGGCTAAGGGAGAAGAAGTTGCTAGAGACTAAAAGCTACCAGAGACTAAGTAAAAGAGGCTACCTGCAGCTAGAGGACTGCAAAACTGAGTCCGCAGAGTCTGCTGGATCAACTGTGGAGGACTGCGCGGACAGGAAAACGGAGTCTGCAGGTTCTGCTGGCAATACTTGTCTCCACCTCCGGGCCTCTTGAATGAGAGGCATCAGGGGCTATTTATATGCTCAGGGTGGATCTTCAAGAAGCGGGGCCCAGTGACGTCAGCATGACGACCTGCGCGGACTCCGAGGACTGGAAAAACGAGTCCGCCAGGTTGGCCGGTGAAGCAAGCGGCAGGAGGCCCTGGAGAGAACAGAGGCCGCCTCCTTGCAGGTGGCCTGGGCGGACTCCGGGGGGAGTCCGCCCGGCAGGCCGGGGCCACCCCCTTGCGGCCGGACTGGGCGGACTCCGGGAGGAGTCCGCCCGGCAGGACGGGCAGAGGCCGCCCCGGGTGGGCGGCTAGGCAAGCAGAGGCCGCCCCTGGTTGGCGGCCTCGACGGACGGCGGCAGGAGGCCGCCTCCCCTCGAGCGGCAGGGAGGCCGCCCCTGGTGGGCGGCCACGACGGACGGCGGCAGGATCCCGCCGCCGCTCGGGCGGACTGGGAGGCCGCCATCGGTGGGCGGCCTCGGCGGATGGCAGAAGGAGGCCCCCGCCCTCGGGCGGACTGGGAGGCCGCCCCTGGTGGTGCTGTTGGCGGACTCCTGCAAGGAAAAGCACTGCACGGTTAGCGGGCCTAACCGCATGGCCTGCAAGGGTGAGCTATGGGAATAGCCCGCCGTCCCGCAGGGCATACGGTTGCTAGGAGACCTAGGCGGACAGGGAAAACTGTCCGCCTACCCCAGGACTTGTCGCGATCAAAAAAGGGAGAATCTGAGGATCACGACTAGCCAGCTGGCTACCTTGGGAAGGATCGCCGATTTCTGCATTAACAACGGACATAGGCATGATGTGTGAAGCCTATCCGGACATGTTGGTCTGGATCGGTGAGGTTGCATTGCATTATGGCCGGAGAAGACTCCGTGTGAATGTTTATTTTTCGGGTTTTCTACGTGGTAGATTGCAACAGGGAGCCTTGGGGATTAACCCTAAGGTGCACCCAGAAAACTGGGCAGATGCGAGATCTTGCCAAATTGGAGGCCTGGGAGCGAATTTTGACCATAACTGGGTTATGCGTTGTGTGTAAACGATTTGGGACTCGGGAAAGTTTGACCCGCGTATATGTTTTAAATTAACATTGCGGTGTGAGCAACGGGTCAGGCGGAACCGTTCCCGCTCTATGTCGTTCGGTTAAAGAGACCTAAAGCTACTTGACACTTACCGTTGGCATAGATGGAGGGGCTTAGGCAGTGGCCAGAAAGACCAAATGCTCACGAGAGATTGTCGTCCCGGGGACGGTGGTGAGTCGGCGGACTTAGACCGTGATCACCGAGAATGTGCCCTGAGAGCACGGGGCGTGTGGCCGTGCGCGCCAACGCCTGTGATGCAATGTATTTATATACTGCTTGGTTGGCTAATAAAATGCAGGGAAGGAGCATCGCCGCCCCGAATTGGGGGCGGGATCGTTATAATTTAGTCAGCATTGCTGACCGTTGCTTTTGTTTGCCACCGTGCGGTGGTTTGTTGTTTGCAGGTGTTGCTGAACCAAGCGGTCAATAGCGGGCTAAAGCCCAAATTGCGAAACCGGCCCTTGAAGGCCTAATTGAAGTGTTTACTTGCTTTTATTCATGTACGACCGGCCTGCGTGGCGTGGTATGGAAAACATGTAATATTGAGTAAACCATTTTGTAAGGCCTTAAGGCCTGTACTTGTGTATGTACTTCATTCCTTGTTGGCTAATTTAGTGGACATTCACGCTTGTGCTGGGTTCTTTTAATTGCAACTTATAAATTACTTCCGCTAGAATGCTCTGTGTAGGACGTTGGATTAGTTGGATGGTTTCCATTGAGTAACCACCCGGTCTGTCTCTGGTATATGGCGTCGGGCCACGGCTGGACCTACTGCCATATGCTATGCGACGGATAGCGGGTGTTACAATTTTGTATCAGACCACTGGTTTTTGTCAGGCTTAAGATGAATTCGTGGACAAATTCTTTTTAAGGGGTGGTGAGCACATGTGTGTGCGTCATCGTTATAACAGTAAAAGAACCCATGAATGTCCACTTAGGAATGAAAATACACGTGTTTGGGGAAACTTTGTGTTCCTATAATTGCTGTTTGCAATTTTATTTGGTCGCTTAACTGTGTTTTGTACCACTATAGGTGACCATAAGTGGTGCTGGGCCGTCGGAACATCGAGTTTCTGAGGCTAGCAGTGCACCAAATGACGCTCCTACAACACCTCCATCGACTGAGACCATATGATTGGTGGCCGAAGCAGTGTTTGCCATGATTAATGCGCAGCCTGTAAGGCAAATGCAGCAGCCCGCTCCTGCGATGGAGCAGGTACCGCTGCAAGCAGCTGAGCGGAGAAGAGTGGAGCAGGTAGTAGAGGAACCGTTGGTGCCAAGGAGGGCAACCGAGAGACAGCTCAAACATGTCATGAGCTTTAATCCTCCATTATTTTCTGGGTTGGGAACCCCATCTCAAGCTGAAGACTGGCTCTCCAGGGTGAAGAGAGTCATGACAACAACAGAGACGGAGGAGTGGCAAATGACCACCATTGCTACCTTCCTTCTGGACGGTGAAGCGAGATTGTGGTGGGAAGGATTGGAGTTGCATCTATTAAGAGGTAGGCAACTTGTTGATGTCTCGATGGAGGAGTTCTCGAGACTATTCTTGGCTAGATACCTCCCTTCGGCGCAGAGGATAGCGTTGGAGAACGAGTTCCTGAAGTTTGTTCAAGGAGACAGTAGCTTGGATGAATATCTCCACGAGTTTACTCGTTTGAGTCGATATGCTAGCTCCACCATTGTGGATGAGGAGCGCAAGACGAATCGATTCTACAAAGGGTTGAGAGATGAGTTGAGGTTACTACTCTCGGGGCCGATGACGCAGGGTTTCTTAACCTTGGTCAACACGGCCCGGTCCTTGGAGAAGGACATGAAGAATGTTCATGCGAAGAAGTGCATTGGTGATAAGAAGTCTGAATTCAAGGTGCCGACTACTACAAAGTCGGGGTACCGTAAATTCTTTAAGAAGGCTAGGACTTTGGGTCCAGCTCCTTCTTCTGGTGCTTCTGGGGTGACTACGGGTCGTACCCCGGGTGCATGCTTTACTTGTGGAAAGTCGGGGCACTTTGCCTGCGATTGTTGGAGCGGACGTCCAAAGTCTGAAAGGAAGCCGGGAGCAACTTATTAAGATAAGTGCAAGGCGGTGGAGTCAACCGCGTCCCATTATGCTCCGGCCCAACCAAGGGTGTATAATCTTGGCCAACAGGAGGCCATCAAACAGGCGGATGTGGTGACAGGTACAGTTTAATTTATAGCAAGATAATTTCGTTAAATACTTGTTATGCACATGTTACCTTACCACTGCTTGTTTAGGATTTGTTTTGATTTGTGAAAATCCGGCAGGAGCACTCTTCGATACGGGAGCTTCATACTCCTTCTTGTCCGAATGATTTATATCACGCATCGGAGTACCTTCTTCGATGGCGAAAGATAAGTTGGATGTGTTGTTGCCCAATGGGTGTTCGATGCGTACGGATAAAATCTGTGGTGTTAAGATTCACATTGGGAATCAAGAGTTCGATCTGCAAGCGTCTTTACTTCTGTTGGTGGAGTTCGACGTTATATTTGGCATGGACTGGCTCTTGTAGCAGCAAGCCTATATTGATTGCGGTCGCAAGGAAGTCAAGCTGGGAGCAAGTCGTGGGACGAATTTTACAGGCTTAAAAGGGTCGAGCAAGACGTTGATGTCTGCTCTTCAGGTGGTGAAGG
The DNA here is from genome assembly GCA_039583875.1 of Platanthera guangdongensis. Taxonomy (NCBI): domain Eukaryota; kingdom Viridiplantae; phylum Streptophyta; class Magnoliopsida; order Asparagales; family Orchidaceae; genus Platanthera; species Platanthera guangdongensis. Next base: position 52,128,635 of record CM077147.1, read on the forward strand.
CGGTTCGTGCTGGTGCAGAGCTATTCTTTACACTAATGGAGGTTGCAAAGCCAAAGCCTACGTTGGATAGTATATTAGTGGTAGCTGAGTACCCTGATGTGTTCCCCGCAAATCTTCCTGTAGCCCCGCCGCAGCGGGAGATAGATTTTACGATAGAGCTCGTACCAGGTTGAAAGCCTGTGTCACGCTCTCCATATCGGCTAGCGCCTAAGGAAATGGCGGAGCTGAAGGTTCAACTACAAGTGTTGTTGGACCAAGGGTATGTGCGCCCAAGTTCTTCGCCTTGGAGCGCGCCGGTCCTCTTTATTAAGAAGAAGGACAGAAGCTTAAGGCTATGTATTGTTTATCGAGAGCTCAACAAGTTGACGGAAAACAACAAGTACCCGATCCCCCGGATCGATGATCTTTTTGATCAGTTGGTCGGGTCGACGGTGTACTCAAAGTTTGATCTCAAGTACGGGTACTATCAGCTACGGATAAGGGAGAGTGATTTCCCGAAGATATTGTTCAGTACGAGATACGTGCATTACGAGTTTACAGTCATGCCGTTTGGGCTGACTAATGCGCCATCAGTGTTCATGGATTTGACAAACAGGACCTTCCGGGAGTACTTGGACCATTTTGTGATCGTCTTCATCGACGATATTTTGGTGTACTCATAGAGTGAGGAAGATCACTTCAGGCATCTTCATTTGGTTTTGGAGATGCTAAGGAGGAATCAACTGTATGCCAAGTTCTCAAAGAGCGAGTTTTGGTTGTCCTCAGTGGCGTTCCTCGGCCATATAGTGAGTGGGGAAGGTATTGCAGTGGATCCGACGAAGATTGTTGCGATACGGGAGTGGACTGAGCTTTCTGTGGTAGCGGAAGTTCGGAGCTTTCTGGGGCTTGCCAGCTATTATAGGCGCTTCGTAGAGAACTTCTCGCGGATAACGTTACCTCTCACTACTTTGACGAGGAAGGAGAAGAATTCGTTTGGACGCCGGAATGCGGGCGAGCTTTTGAGGAGTTGAAATGTCGGTTGACCACGGCGCCTGTGCTGAGTTCGCGGATTGGGACCGAAGGTTATGAGATTTATAGCAATGCTTCGGGCAGCGGTTTGGGTTGCGTGCTACTGCAACACGGAACTGTGATAGCTTATGGCTCGAGACAGCTGAAGGTGCACGAGAGGAACTATCTGGTCCATTACTTGTAGTTAGCGGCCGTGATTTTCGCCCTTAAGCTGTGGAGGCATTATTTGTACGGTGTGAAGATTGATATCTACACCGATCATAAGAGCCTGAGGTATTTGATTGATCAGAAAGATCTAAATATGCGACAACGTGGATGGATGGAGTTCCTGGGGGACTATACATTCAAGATCCACTACGTACTTGGTAAAGGTAATGCGATTGCGGAGGCGTTGAGTCGCCGGGCCCAAGCTCAAGCCAATTGGCTGTCGATCCATGACGAGCGGTTGGTTCGGGAGTTGGAGGCGTTGGAGATTGTTTGTGTAGATAAGCAGTCAAGTGCTGAAGCACTCTTGAATTGGACTGAAGTTCAATATGACTTGGCTGATCGAATTCGACAGACTTTGGATTTGGATGACCACATGAAGCAGTTTTTGGTAGAGGCTCTGGATGGGTCAAATTCCCAATTCGTTGTGGAGGACGGATTGCTTTGGAAAGACGGTCGTCTTTGCGTCCCAAGCGTGGGCAGTTTGCGGGTGGATTTGTTGTAGGAGGCACACCATACAAAGTACTCGATTCACCCGGGGAGCACAAAGATGTACCACGAAGTTAAGAAACTGTTTTGGTGGCCGGGTTTGAAGAAGGATGTGGCACCCTACGTGGCAAAGTGCCAAACTTGCCCCTTGGTGAAGGCGGAATGCCAAAAGCCGGGAGGATTTCTGAAGTCCTTTCCTATTCCGGAGCGGAAATTCGACGACATCACTATGGACTTTGTGCACGGTTTGCCATGGTCGCAAAAGGGGAACGACGCCATTTGGGTGGTCGTAGATTGGCTGACAAAGGTGTCGCATTTCATTCCGCATAGGAAGGATGATCCGGTGGAGAAGTTGGCAAAACTGTATGTGGATAATATAGTGCGGCTTCACGGTGTGCCCCGTAGCATCGTGAGTGACCGAGATGGGCGGTTCTCGTCCAATGATTGGAGGCTAGTGCAGCAAATGTTGGGAACAAAGTTAAAATTCAGCACGGCCTTTCATCCGCAAACAGATGGGCAGACCGAGAGGGTCAATAGGACTATGGAAGACATGCTCCGCATGTGTGTCTTGCACTTTGGAAAGCAATGAGAAGACCATCTTTATTTGGTGGAATTCACGTACAACAATAGCTACCCGACGAGTATTCAAATGGCGCCCTTCGAAGCCCTTTATGGTAGAAAATGTCGCACGCCGTTGTCTTGGTTAGAAATGGGTGAGTCAAAGTTGTATAAGCGCCAAGAGGTGGAATATGCCACATCTTTGGTTCGTACCATTCGGGAGAGGTGGCTTATTGCTCCGGACCGGCAAGCAAAGTACTATAATGCCAAGCACAGGAACGTGGAGTTCGCTGTGGGCGACTGGGCGTACTTAAAGATCAAGCCGTTCACGAGTGTCTCGCGGGTGCGGCGATTGAAAAAGCTAAGCCCGAGGTACCTTAGGCCATTTGAGGTTCTGGAGCGGGTTGATGAAGCAGCTTACCGGTTGAAGCTCTCTGTGGAGCTTAGTGGTCTACACGATGTATTCCATATATCGGTGCTACGGAAGGCGGTGCAAGAGCCTACGAAAGTGATCGCGGTCGATCAAGTGCCGGTTGATAGTGGGTTGACGACGAAGATCAAACCCGTGGGGATTGAGGACTCGGAGGTCAAGCGGCTACACAATAAAGAGATCAGGATGGTCAAGGTCCGTTGGGACAATTGCGGTCGAGAGGAGCTCTCTTGGGAGCGAGAGCAGACTATGCTTGAGTAGTACCCGGAGTTGTTTCACTCAGGTACCCTTTATGTTTTATGTTTCTTTCCTTTATGTAATTTCGAGGACGAAATTCTTTTAAGAGGGGGAGAGTTGTAACGCCCCGAAACTCAAAAGAGCAACGGGAGGCGTTTTGGGCCAAATCTGGTATTTGGCAGGGGGCACACGGCCTGGGACACGGGCGTATCCCAGGGCGTGTCAGGCTCGAGTCGACGATTTGGCCGCGAGGTCGATGAAATTTGGAGTCGACGATCGTCGAGCAGCGAACACGGCCTGAGACACGGGCGTGTCTCAGGGCGTGTCGAGCCCGTGTCGACGATCGGCTCGGGAGTCGACATTTTCGCTCGACGATATGTCGAGACAAGGCACATGGCCTAGGACACGGCCGTGCCCAAGGCCGTGTCGTCTGGTCGACTAACTTCGCTCGACGAAGTGTCGAGACCGTGAACACGGCCTGGAGCCCAGGCGTGTTCGGGTTTGACACGGCCGTGTCAAATAAGACACGGCCGTGTCCAAGACCCGTGTGAGTCTAGGGTTATTTTCAGGCTGTGTCGACGGGGGCACACGGCCGTGTCAGTTGGAACACGGGCATGTCAAGTCAAACACGGGCGTGTCGGATGCCCGTGTGTTTTTTGAGACGCGTCGATTTTGACGGCGAATGAGGGACACGACCCTGGACACGGGTGTGTCACAGGCCGTGTTCGGCCCAGGTTTTACTTTTCAGCTACGAATCGTAGCCGTTCGTTTCCTTATTTTGGGATCCGACGGTTGGGGGTTGTTCCTACTGGGATATTCCTGGGATTGGGCCTTTGAAACCATCATTTAACTTGAGTGGTTCTCTTTCTAAGTTCAGAGAGAGGGGGGAGAAAAGGAGGAAGAAGAAGCCTAAGATCCGGTCACTGGCGGAGCTTCGGAGCTCCAAATCGCGAACCGACTTCGGATCTACGGAGGCAAGGAGAGTGCGGTGGTTTTCATCTGCTTACATTTCCATGGCGCTAAGGAAGAATGCTAGGTTAACGATTTTCAACTTGAGCATGTGAAGCTCTACTTCTTTTGCATAAGGAAGCTCGCTCTCGCGAGTTTGCGATGAGTTGGAGGCGTTCCTTCAGGTAGACATGAATAGTCTCCATTGTTTAGAGTCCGTATTCGAGAACGGACATAGGCATGATGTGTGAAGCCTATCCGGACATGTTGGTCTGGATCGGTGATGTTGCATTGCATTATGGCCGGAGAACACTCCGTGCGAATGTTTGTTTTTCGGGTTTTCTACGTGGTAGATTGCAATAGAGAGCCTTGCGGATTAACCCTAAGGTGCACCCGGAAAACTGGGCAGATGCGAGATCTTGCCAAATTGGAGGCCTGGGAGCCAATTTTGACCATAATTGGGTTATGCATTGTGTGTAAACGATTTGGGACTCGGGAAAGTTTGACCCGCACATATATTTTAAATTAACGTTGCGGTGTGAGAAATGGGTCAGGCGGAACCGTACCCGCTCTATGTCGTTCGGTTAAAGAGACTGGTGGTAGAAATCTTCGCAAGGAGAAAATAACCAAACTAACAATCCAACAAGGCAAGTATACCTATCGAAATGCAGCTAGGGGACACAAGTGTCGTATTAAAATCCGGGAACCGTTAATTAATCTTACTCACATGAAAACCATTATCTTATCGAAGAATGTTTTAGTGTTTAAGAAATTACTAAAATGCGATTGAGGAGAGAAGTATTATGCTAAGAAAGCAAAGCTTGCGGAAAAATAGAGAGCTATTAAAATGATTACAGCGAGGGATTAAGACAATCAAAGAGAAGAGCACTCGATCGAGGATCACCTCGGCTAAAGTTGATTAAGAAATACGAAAATAAACTTTTACTTAATAAAGCTAAAACCTTGACCGTGGAGGTTCCATAAGCGTAAACACGCTTATCTCGAAGCCGTGCCTACCTGAGTTTAGGAATGCTCAACCGAACTCTCGTCCGATCGGAGATCTAAAGCTCGCTTTAAGCTGTGAACCCCTCTATTGAATTTCACTCCAATCCAGGAGATTTAACGTCTGCCTCTCTCGAGGGGTGCGTGCAACTCTCTTTACTTTTGAGTGCTTCCTTCAAACTAACAGCCTCTCGGCTAGCCAAGAATGAAAGCTAATGATGGAAAATATACATATTGATGATATATCTCCAAGTAGGGTTTTTAATCAAGAGTAATTCAAGGTATAACTTTAGAAAGAAAAAGTAGAGTTAAAGCATCATAACTTAATCAACTCAACCTCGGATCATCAAGATCGAGTACAAGGAGGATTAGTTACTCATGGTGAAATGGAGAAAAGAAGATGCGTAGAAGAAAATAATGAAAACAAAGTAGAAACGAAAAAGAAAACAACACTTCTTTATTAATGAAAACAGGGATCTTACATCTTGAAAACCAGAGATTACAAGTGCATGGAAAGTAAACTACACTATCATTAACATTATGCTACAGAAAGAAGCTAGGAGCTAATACAGGGAAAGCATTAAGCTAGAGATAAGAAGAGCTAAAAATGAAGAGACATGCTTGAAAAAGTTCAAAAATACAAAGAACAGAACCTCCCCTCTCAATCCAAAAGGTCTCCCTGAACCCTTGGAGATGGGCTCTATTTATAGATTTTTTTGGGTCGGGTCACGCCCCCATGTCACGCCTGGGTCGGGCGTGACCATGGGGCGTGACACATTCGGTGCGACTTTTTCGGGCTGGATTTTAATTCTGGCGAAGTAGCTGAAGTACACGCCCAAATGTCATGCCCTGGTAGGGCGTGTACATGGGGCGTGTTCTTTGCAGCGTGACTTTGTTGAGCTAGGATTGAATGCTGGAGGTGACGGGCGTGGTTGCTGAAGTACACGCCCAAATGTCACGCCCGGGTCGGGCGTGACCCGGGGGCGTGACACATTCAGTGTGACGGTGGAGCGGGAAAAACGAGCGCATTGCGGCGATTCCTCTGAACCTGGGGACACGCCTATGGAACACGCCCGTGTCGGATGTGACACGGGCGTGATAGAGGGCGTGTACACTAAGTTTCCACGGAATGCAGTTTCAGACCAATTGCTTCATTCCTCTGGGTTACACGCCCTAGGTACACGCCCGGGTAGGGCGTGACTTTGGGGCGTGTCACAGCAAAATTTGGCTGAAAGCCGTGAAAACCTGCAAAAAGCAGAAAAAACGCATTAGCGACAAAAATATATACAAAGGGGAATCAAAATAAGTACTTTACAAGACATGATTTGCTTTAAAACTCTGAAAATACCCTAATAAAATTGACTGCAAACCATATTATCAAATTCCCCCAAGCTTAAGTTTTGCTTGTCCCCAAGAAAAGATATAAAAACTAGCTAATCATAAAAAGTGACTAATTCAAAAAAGTTTTAATCATGTTTACACAAGTACTATGCGAAATTCCAGGTAGGGAGAATGTTAAACGTAAATCTAAAATAATTATTTTGGTATGGTTTAACTTTTATAAACTTTACTTAATAAAAGTAAATCATCCAGAATTTTGACGAAATTCTTTAAATAGATTTAAGCAAGGCAACGAAAATGAAAAGGACGTATTGATCCAAGCAACGTATTATAATTATATCAATTAAATAACAAAAATCTAAGTTTAAATCTAAAATTAAAACTGATTTACTTTTCTTCTTTTCTTAGTTGTTAAATAAAATTTAAAAAAGCGTGAATCAAAAGGACTTAATAGGACCAAAACGTTTGGTTTAGGATTATGAATAGGAGTGAATATTCAAATATAAACATGGAGGCTTAAAATCACACTAAACCAAAACAATGAGTTTCAAAAATGTTTTATTTTAAACAAAATATGTATATATATGTATATATTTTGTCTTTCTTTTTCTTCTTTATTATTATTTATTTTTTTCATCATTCATTTTTTTTTCTTTTTTCAAAACAAAGGCCATAAAAATTTTTCTTTCATGTTGAATTGGCCAGAAAAAAATCAAACATTGCTTTTGAGTACACTTTTTTTTCAACAATTTCTCCAAAGATAACACAAAATTTCCTATCATGAAAATTATAGAATGAAACTCAAAAAATTTAACGTGATTAGATAGGTAGGAATTTTGGTTTTGGTGAAAATGAAATGATATGTGGAGTTATCAAATGAATTTGGAAAAAAAAGGCTCAAAAGCGGCTAACTAGTGGTAAAAGATTTTAGATTGGCAGGAAAACTCAAACATAAACAAAAATGGCCTAAATCATTTTCACGCTTTTTTAAATTTATTTAAAACATAGAGTTGAAAATTTTCAAAAAGCAAGTTCGAGATAATAAAAGATGATTGATGAAATAATCTTGAAAATAAAAATAATATGTGACTTGGATCGTTCATATCTACTACGTTATTCAAAAGTTGTCCTTACAAAAAGTATCTAAAGACGAAAAGGAAAATAGTGGATGATAAATTTTAGAGAAAGTAAAGAAAATAAAGAACGGAAAACCATAATAGAAATGCGCCTTTTAGAGAAATATTTCACCTTAACATGCTACCGTGAATTAGAAACACAGCATGTCCAACATTTTACTTGTGAAATATGATAAAAAAATGATTAGAAAAATTATAATTAACTACGTTGTTTATAAAGAAGTTTGAAAAAAACAAAACATAAACATGGGGTACTTATTGAAATATCAAAATGCAGATATATATATTTTTTGGATTTTTGGATTTTTTTGGATTTTTGAAGAATATTTACAAAAAAGTAAAAGATATTTACAAAAAGCAAAAAGAAGGAGGAAGTCCTCCCCCAAGCTTAAAATCTACATTGTCCTCAATGGAGAAGGAGGTTGGAGAACGAGAGAAAATTAAAGTACAGAAATGAAAGACAGAATGGAAAAATAGGTACTTCCCCGGTTTTATTTTGCAGTGAAAGCTCAGTGATGCCGCTCCCCCATGCTTGTGCTTTGAGTCTTCTGGAAAGGTCTTTTGTTGGACTTTGTGCTGGATTTAGCAGCATTGGAGCAGGCGATCGCAGAAGCTTGAGGTTGGCAGAACCATCCGGGGCAAAATGTAAAATAAAGAAAACAAAAAAATAGATTGGGTTGCCTCCCAAGAGCGTCCTTTGTTTAAAGCGTCGTTTGAGCTCGACGCATTAAAAAAAATATTGTCCGAACGATTATTTGTCCAAAGTAGCAAGTAACTAGACGGTGTCCAGTTAGTTTAAAGTTCGTGTAGAAGAATATTAATACAGTTTGGACTGACATCACCACAGAGATAAAGTTTAAGACGCTGCCCATTCACTTTGAACTCACCCTTTTCAGGGTGCGGAACTAAAACCGTGCCATACGGAAAAATTTCTTTTACTGTAAATGGCCCAGACCATCGTGATTTTAGCTTTCTCGGAAATAAATGTAATCGGGAGTTATATAAATGAACTTGGTCGCCCGGCTTAAAGGTTTTTGGGTACCTAAGATGTTTATCGTGCAAACGCTTCGTCTGCTCTTTATAAAATTTATTATTTTCATAAGCGTTAGAGCGCCACTCGTCGAGTTCGTTAAGTTGGAATTTTCTAAAATTACCGACAGAGTGGGGATCGAAGTTAACAAATCTTAAGGCCCAAAAAGCGCGGTGTTCTAATTCTACGGGCAAATGACACGATTTTCCATAAACCAACTGATATGGCGTACATCTGAGGGCGGTTTTGTATGCTGTTCGGTAGGCCCATAAAGCATTGTCTAATTTTTTTGATCAGTCTTTTCTAGATATAGAAACAGTCTTTTCTAAAATTCTTTTTATTTCTCTATTTACTACTTCGACTTGTCCGTTAGTTTGGGGGTGGTAGGCAGTGGAAAGCTTATAAGTAACGCCATATTTAGTTAGGATTTTTGAAAATTGCGCGTTACAGAAATGGGAACCCCTATCACTAACGATAGCGCGCGGCGTACCGAAGCGAGAAAATAATTTTTTTAGGAAATTAACTACGACTCGGGTGTCATTTGTAGGAAGAGCTTGGGTTTTGGCCCAACGCAAAACATAATCAACGACAACAAAAATGTACTTATTCCCGAAGCTAGAAGGAAAATGGCCGACAATATCAATCCCCCAGAGGTCGAAAACTTCGCACTCTAGGAAATAATTTTGTGGCATTTCATTTTTATTCGAAATATTCCCCGACCGTTGGCAACTATCACACCTACTCACAAAGGCATGCGTGTCTTTAAACAGGGTAGGCCAGTAAAAACCCGCGCTTAACACTTTGTGAGCGGTGCGAGCAGCTTGATAGTGCCCACCTGTCGGTCCTTCATGCAAATGTTTAATAATATTTAATCCTTCTTCATAAGAAACACACCTGCTTATCATTTGGTCGGCACAAATTCTGAAAAGATGCGGGTCCTCCCAAAAATAGTTCTTCAGCTTAGAAAAGAATTTCTTCTTTTGCTGAGATGAAAACTCTTTTGGGAGCACATGAGCCACTAGATAGTTGGCAATGCGGGAAAACCAAGGAGAAGTAGATGTGTTAATTATGAATAGCTTCTCATCGGGGAAATAGTCATTAAAAGAATTTTCGTCTAATTTTTCTGTAAACGGGTTGTCTAGGCGCGAAAGGTGGTCGGCGGCCAAGTTCTCGGCTCCTCGCTTATCACGAATCTCTAAGTCAAACTCCTGGAGGAGTAAGACCCAGCGAATCAAGCGCGGCTTGGCATCCATTTTGGAAAGAAGATATTTGAGGGCCCAGTGGTCCGTAAAAATAATAATTTTTGAAAGAGCAATATAAGGATGAAATTTATCAAAAGTGAATACTACGGCTAGGAGCTCCTTCTCGGTCTTGGTGTAATTTTCCTGTGCAGATGTGAGTGTCTTACTAGCGTAATAGATGGGGTGGAAGTTTTTAGATATGCGTTGGCCCAAAACGGCTCCCACCGCATAACTACTCGCATCGCACATTATCTCAAATGGAAATTCCCACACTGGAGCTATCATGATTGGGGCATTAACTAATTTTTCTTTTATTAAATTGAAGACAGCTAGACAGAGGTCATCAAAGATGAATGGGGTGTCTTTTTCTAAGAGATGGGTAAGGGGCTTGGTGATTTTGGAAAAGTCCTTTATGAAGCGGCGGTAGAAACCCGCGTGACCTAGAAAACTTCTTATAGCTTTTATGTTCGTAGGTGGCGGCAGCTTCTCGATAACTTCTATTTTCGCAACGTCTACTTCAATACCTCTTTCAGAAATTTTAAGTCCCAAAACTAACCCTTCGCTCACCATAAAATGACATTTTTCCCAATTTAAGGCGAGGTTAGTTTCTTCGCATCGCTCTAAGACTTTTTCAAGGTTCTCTAAGCAACTATCGTAGGAATCACCGAACACGGAGAAATCGTCCATGAAAACTTCCATGATGTTTTCTACATACTTGTCAAAGATAGCGAGCATACATCGCTGGAATGTAGCTGGCGCATTGCACAATCCAAACGGCATTCTTCGGTAGACGAAGGTGCCGAAGGGACAAGTAAACGTAGTTTTCTCCTGGTCCTCGGGAGAGATGGGGATTTGTAAATACCCCGAGAGGCCATCGAGAAAACAATAAAAGCTATGTCCGAAAAGTCGTTCTAAAATTTGATCGATGAATGGCAAGGGGAAGTGATCCTTGCGGGTGGCGTCATTTAGCTTACGGTAATCTATACACATTCGCCAACCGGTCACCGTCCGTGTCGGGATTAAATCATTATTTTCATTACTTATTACCGTTATCCCTCCCTTCTTTGGTACTACCTGGACAGGGATAACCCACTTAATGTCTGATATAGGATAGATAATTCCGGCATCTAACAACTTCATAACCTCCCCCTTAACTACTTCTCTCATGTTTGGGTTTATACGGCGCTGAGGTTGGATAGAGTTACGTGAATTATCTTCCATTAATATTTTGTGAGTACAGAAGGATGGGCTTATGCCCTTGATATCAGAAATCTGCCAAGAAATGGCTCGGCGATGCTTACGTAAAATTAAAAGGAGTTTATCATTTTGTGAATCCGTAAGATAGGCTGAAACTATGACGGGCAGCTTAGAATCCTTTTCTAAGAAAACGTATTTAAGGTGCTCTGGTAGTTCTTTCAGTTCCACGGTAGGGTGGTCTTCATATGACATTTTTGAAATCTGGTCTTTTTCAAAAACAATATGTTCATAAAATTTTTCTTTGTATGGTAATTTGAAAGGGGTGGGGCTAGCACCGAAGGCGGCTTCTCGCAGCGATTCAGTTGGAGGAGTAGAAGAGGAACAAAAATCAGAAAATTCTTTTTCAAAATCAGCGAGGTGAGAGGAGGACTCTTCACTTAAATGTAGCGATTCCGTTGGAGCAGTATAAGAAAGAAAATCAGAAAATTCTTTTTCGAAATCAGAGAGGTGAGAGGAGGACTCTTCACTTACGACAGTTACAAAGAAACATGAGTCATCATTGGCTAGGGTGTTTTTCATCGAGGGGGTGATAGAGAAAGTTACTTCGTCGTCGCCTACTCGAAGAAAGAGCTTACCATTGCTTACGTCAATGATAGCTCGGGAGGTGGCAAGGAAGGGCCGGCCAAGGATCAGGGGGTCCTCGACATCTTCTTCGATGTCCAAAATGACAAAGTCCACCGGGAAGATGAACTTGTCGACCTTGACTAGGATGTCCTCCACTATACCTAACGGGTATTTGACCGATCTGTCGGCGAGCTGGATACTCATGCGTCTGGGGTTGAGACTACCAATTCCTAACTTTTTAAACAACGAGAGGGGCATAAGATTAATACTCGCACCTAGGTCGGCTAAAGCGTGTTTGACAAAGAGATCACCAAAGACACATGGGATAGAGAAACTACCCGGGTCACTGATTTTCTTCGGTAATCCGTTTGTCAAAACCGCCGAGCACTCGACATTTAACGTAACATGCGAAAGGTTTTCTAACTTCTTCTTGTTGGTCAGGAGGTCCTTAAGGTATTTTGCGTACTTCGGCATCTGGGATATGGCTTCGTGGAAAGGCAGATTTATGTGGATTTGTTTAATCATTTCTAAAAAATGTGTGTATTGATCGTCCTGTCGTTGTTTATTATGCTCGGAAGGGTATGGCGGGGATGGATTATTTTTAAAGGTGGGTGGTGGAGTGAGTTCGTTTTCTATAACATGGGTGATAACTTCTTCGGCAGAAGGTGGAATTTTTAAAACGGGAGCGGAGCTTTGATTTTTTAAAGCGGGAGCGGAGCTTGCCTCGGGTTCTTCACTTACCATACCAGGAAATTTCTTCCCACTCCGAAGAGTTATAGCTTTCGCTTGCTCTCTCGGGTTGAGCTCGGTATTGAAAGGAAGAGCCCCTACGGGTCGCTCAGAAATTATTTTAGCGAGCTGTCCTACCTGATTATCTAAATTTTTAACGCTTCCACTTAAGGTTCCAATCGTAGCGTCATTAACATTCATGTATTTTGAAAACATTTCCTCCAAACTTGGAGGTTTTGGAAAACTTTGAGGAGGTGGTGGTGGTGCAGAAAAATCACTTTGCGGTGGCGGGTGCACAGCATTCGATGGATTGCTCCACGAAAAATTCAGATGATTTCTTAATGCAGGATTATAACTATTCGGAAAATTAAAACCAGGAGGATGAAAATTTGCAGCAGAAAAATTATTAAAAGCAGTTCTAGGCATATTATTTACATAATCCAAATGTTCGGGGGGAGGAGTTGCAGATTCCCATACCTGAGGGGCGGAGGAAGCAGTCATCTCCGTAATTTTTTTGCTTAATATTTCTACTTGCAGTGCGAGTTGGGAGACGTTGTCCACTTCAAAGAGACCTGCAGGTTTGTTTGGGCATGACCTAGGCACATTCCACTGGTAAGTGTTCATGGCCATGTCCTCAAACAGCTCAAGAGCTGCTTCCGGGGTCTTATGGTTTAAAGTACTGCCAGAAGCTGCGTCTATCATTTGCTTTGTGCTTTGATTTATCCCATTATAGAACGTCTGCGCTTGCAACCATACAGGCAAAGCGTGATGTGGGCATCGTATTAATAATTCTTTAAATCTTTCACAGGTTTCATAAAGGGTCTCAGAGTCTATTTGTCCAAAGGCAGAAATGTCATTCCTAAGTTTTGCAGTTTTAGCAGGCGGAAAATACTTGGCCAAAAATTTTTCAGTTAATTGCGTCCAAGTAGTTATGCTATTTTTAAGAAGGGTGTTCAGCCACTGCTTAGCCTTAATTCTAAGAGAGAAAGGAAATAATCTTAGCCTAATAGCATCATTTGTGACACCATTTTTCTTGAAGGTGTCACAAATCTCAAGAAAGCTGGCTATGTGTGCGTTCAGATCTTCATCTTGAAGCCCGTCAAATTGCACATACTGCTGCACCATTTGAATTATGCTAGGCTTCAGTTCGAAATTATTATTTGTTATTGCAGGGCGAACTATACTAGATTCTATACCCTCGAGATTCGGTCGTGCATAATAGGACATAAGCCTTTGCACGACTTCCTCCACGTTGGGTTCTTCCATTCTTAAAGTAGAAAATGACTCGGAATCCTCAACCGGCACTTGGGTAGTAGGGCCTTGAAATCGCGATCTTCTCCGAAGAGTACGCTCAATTTCATGGTCCAGGTCCAAAATAACCGACGGACTCCCGCGGGTCATACACTAGAAGAAGAGAAGAGAAGAAAGATGAATAAAATAAACTAGAAAAAAAGAGCTAATGATGTTTGTTTTTTTTTGGAAATAGATTTTTTATGTTTTAACTCCCCAACTTCCCAAGAGCTACCCGGTGAAGGGTTCGCAAGGTACTAGACAAGATAGTGGCATTTAGAGCCACTTTTCCCTTTTCGAGAGAGTTAGGTGGTGTAGAAAAATTTGTGATGTGTGTTTCTATTAAGAGAGGTACTTAATAATTTTAAGAAGGAGGGTGAGAAAGAGAAGTGATAAAATTAATAGATTCGTGTTTTCAAATTATTAACAGAAGTTGCTTCCCCGGCAACGGCGCCAAAAACTTGGTGGTAGGCTTCTTCGCAAGGAGAAAATAACCAAACTAACAATCCAACAAGGCAAGTATACCTATCAAAATGCAGCTAGGGGACACAAGTGTCGTATTAAAATCCGGGAACCGTTAATTAATCTCGCTCACACGAAAACCATTATCTTATCAAAGAATCTTTTAGGGTTTAAGAGATTACTGAAATGTGATTGAGGAGAGAAGTATTATGCTAAGAAAGAAAAGCTTGCGGAAAAATAGCGAGCTATTAAAACGATTACAGCGAGGGATTAAGACAATCAAAGAGAAGAGCACTCGATCGAGTATCACCTCGGCTAAAGTTGATTAAGAAATGCGAAAATAAACTTTTACTTAATAAAGCTAAAACCTTGACCGTGGAGGTTCCATAAGCGTAAACACGCTTCTCTCGAAGTCGTGCCTACCTGAGTTTAGGAATGCTCAACCGAACTCTCGTTCGATTGGATATCTAAAGCTCGCTTTAAGCTGTGAACCCCTCTATTCGATTTCACTCCAATCCAGGAGATTTAACGTCTGCCTCACTCGAGGGGTGCGTGCAACTCTCTTTACTCTTGAGTGCTTACTTCAAACTAACAGCCTCTCGGCTAGCCAAGAATGAAAGCTAATGATGAAAAATATACATATTGATGATATATCTCCAAGTAGGGTTTTTAATCAAGAGTAATTCAAGGTATAACTTTAGAAAGAAAAAGTAGAGTTAAAGCATCATAACTTAATCAACTCAACCTCGGATCATCAAGATCAAGTACAAGGAGGATTAGTTACTCATGGTGAAATGGAGAAAAGAAGATGCGTAGAAGAAAATAATGAAGACAAAGTAGAAACGAAAAAGAAAACAACACTTCTTTATTAATGGAAACAGGGATCTTACAACTTGAAAACCAGAGATTACAAGTGCATGGAAAGTAAACTACACTATCATTAACATTATGCTACAGAAAGAAGCTAGGAGCTAATACAGGGAAAGCATTAAGCTAGAGATAAGAAGAGCTAAAAATGAAGGGACATGCTTGAAAAAGTTCAAAAATTCAAAGAACAGAACCTCCCCTCTCAATCCAAAAGGTCTCCCTGAACCCTTGGAGATGGGATCTATTTATAGATTTTTTCGGGTCGGGTCACGCCCCCATGTCACGCCCGGGTCGGGCGTGACCCTGCGGCGTGACACATTCGGTGTGACTTTTTCGGCCTGGATTTTAATTCTGGCGAAGTAGCTGAAGTACATGCCCAAATGTCACGCCCTGGTAGGGCGTGTACATGGGGCGTGTTCTTTGCGGCGTGACTTTGTTGAGCTGGGATTGAATGCTGGAGGTGACGGGAGTGGTTGCTGAAGTACACGCCCAAATGTCACACCCAGGTCGGGCGTGACCCGGGGGCGTGACACATTCGGTACGACGGTGGAGTGGGAAAAACGAGCGCGTTATGGCGATTCCTCGGAACCTGGGGACACGCCTCTGGAACACGCCCGTGTCGGATGTGACACGAGCGTGACATAGGGCGTGTACACTAAGTTTCCACGGAATACAGTTTCGGACCAATTGCTTCATTCCTCTAGGTTGCACGCCCTAGCTAGATGCCCGGGTAGGGCGTGACCTTGGGTCGTGTCACAGCAAAATTCGGCTGAAAGCCGTGAAAACCTGCAAAAAGCAGAAAAAACGCATTAGCGACAAAAATATATACAAAGGGTAATCAAAATAAGTACTTTACAAGACATGATTTGCTTTAAAACCCTGAAAATACCCGAATAAAATTGACTGCAAACCGTATTATCAGAGACCTAAGGCTACTTGGTACTTACCGTTGGCATCGATGGAGGGTCTTAGGCAGTGGCCAGAAAGACCAAATGCTCACGAGAGATTTCCGTCCCAGGGACGTTGGTGAGTCGGCGGACTTAGACCGTGATCACCGAGAATGTGCCCTGAGAGCACGTGGCATGTGGTCGTGCGTGTAACACCCCCGGTTTTTCTTTGTTTTGATTGATCTTGGATTGGCGTTACGATGACGCATTTCCGGCCTTTTGCCGTTATAGAGCATGGTCTTAGCTCTTTAGGTTGCTTGTGTATCCTGGTTGTAGCCTGTTAGCAAGATTCCCCAGCTAGCTGGAGTCTATTTTGGTGACTCGGTTGGACCTCTTAGGGAATGCTTGTGTTTTGGCTTCGGGAGGTGTTAGCCCGAGTGTGCGATCGTCTGATGTTGTTTTCGACCTCACCGTTGTTTTCGTAGCTTGGGTATTTAGCTACGGTGCGAGTTTTGGTCGAAGTCCGGGATCGTTTGCTTTCGCGTCGTTTTGACGTTTGTTTTGTTAGCTGTAATGTTTGCTGTGTTGTGCATGGCCTGGTGTGGCCGAGCTTGTTAGGCTGGTGCCTTGTCTTTTTTTAGCTAAGGAGTTAGCTGTTTTTTTGTGTATGTTTGGGTGACATGGCCTGGGTCACGGGCGTGACTCCGGGCGTGTCGAGCTCGGGTAGAGCTCTCGGTTTTCTGGTCGACGAATTCGGTCGACGGGTGTTTTTGGTAGGAACACGGCCTGTGACACGGGCGTGTCACAGGGCGTGTCCCTTTGTTCGTCGAGTTGCGCTCGACGATAGTCGAGCGGCGTTTTGGGGAGTTCATGCCCCCTGACATGGGCATGACGGATCTGGCACGGGCGTGACTTAGGGCGTGACTCCTGGTCGGCGATCTGCACTCGACGCTTGTCGAGCGCTAGTTAGGTTGGTACACGGCCTGTGACACGGGCGTGTCATAGGGCGTGTCCCCTGTTTCGTTGACCTGAGATCGACGATCGTCGAGTGGGTAGGTGGGTAGATGTGTGAGTACACGCCCCGTGACACGGGCATGTCGGACCGGACAGGGGCGTGTCACGGGCGTGTCTGGGGCGTGTTCCGTACTTTTTTCCTAAGTGCTTCTTTTTCTGCCGTGATTCGTTTTTCCTCCTCATTTTCTTTGTTCCCGATTCTGGAAAAGCTTCCAGCGGAGGGTTTTGGGAGGAGGCGGTGTTGGGTTTTGGCCGGCGATTGCGGGAGGGTTAGAGCTCGATTTTCTCGTGTGTTAGCAGATTCAGCTTGCTCTCGTCTAGATCCTTCCTTCCATGTAAGGTTTTCTTGATTTAGGGTTGATTCTAGGAGTTAAGAATTTCTGATTTCTTTTCTTCTTCCTCAAAGCTTTAGTTTTGGTCTTCTAGGTGGCCGATCTTGCTGTCGGTGCCAAGCTTTGGAGATAGCTGTTGTTTTTCCTGGAGGTAGAGGCAAGTTGCTCACTTGCCCTTGCCAAATTATTTCTAACCCTTACTCTATTTTCATTTCCTGTGCAATAACTCTGTTCTCTTAATTTTCCTCCCTAGAAGTTAAAGCAGCAGGTTGACTTTTTCCTTCATTCCAGCCATGGGCTGATTCATTATTTTCTAAATTTAAATCAAGCTTTCTCTCCTTTTGTCTCGGTTCGGTGTCCAGTGGGTAGCTAGAGTTAGGGTAAGGATGCGTTTAATTATAGTTTAAGTTTAGTTGCGGCAGCCCCGAGTAGATAGGATGGAAGGGAGGGTTGGAATTAAATTTCCAACTCTCTGTTTCCGCGCGTTGAGAGAGTTTGGGCTACGGTTTTAACTAAAATTTACGTTTACCCGAAGTAGAAAGCGCTGACAGCGTTGGGTGCGCCGAGTTCACTCAACGCCGTCATCCAGCGTAGGTTTTGCGGCTAAGTATTTTGGCGTCAAGTGATTGGAGCTTACTCAACGCCGCGTCGAGTGGGCTCGACGTTTCTGTCTTGGGTTCGTGTGTTTCCTTAGGATTGTTAGTGTGACTTTTCCCCTAGGGGGGGTATTGGGTGTTCGGCTAGTTTTTGCGTGCCGACTCTTGGGTTGTGGCAGGTGGTGGAGTTTTGGTGCCTCTAGAGGGGTGGTTTTGTGTGGAGAGCTGTGGCCACCGCCTTTTGCCCCGGTTTGGGTTGGTGTGTGTGGGAGCCTAAAGCTGCCACTATTTGACCCCTTAGCCCTTTTTGGATCTAATTTTGGTTATGTATTCAGATCCAGGTTTTGACCACTGCCATTAACCCACAAGTTATGATTGTTAGCTCCTTTCCTATTTATGGTTTTTTGTTTCTCTTGGCATATATGTATATGTTTGTTGCTATTGCAGGCTCTTTTGTTGGGCATATTGCTTTTATTGCTCGCACTTGGTGTGCTTTGCTGTGCTTTAGACAGTGCTCTTTTCTTACTGTCATGCCCTTTCTTGTGCTTATAGCATTTTTGTTGTCGGGTTGGTAAACCCTTCTTAATTGCTCATAAATCTAATGCTCTATATACCGTTTTTGATTATTTTCTTGCTGTGGTGTTCTTTTCTTGAAT
>CM077147.1:52147412-52214246 GCA_039583875.1 Platanthera guangdongensis
CAAGTAGGGGGTGAGGAGACTCTGGGGAGTTACGTTGACCGGTTTTAGGAAGAGCTCTCCCAAGTCCATGAGATGTCAGGCCATAGCCTAATGATGGCCTTGCAAAGACCCCCTCCCCCGCCCCCCCGATCAAAATCAGGCTATGGCTATAAATATGGGGGAGAGGAGGAGAGCAGCATGGAGAAGGAGGAGAGAAGTCAGGATGGAGTTTCCCTACTGTGACTTCCACCAAGAGGAAGGGCACGCCACGGCCACGTGCCTGGAGTTCCTCGAGATGAGAGGAAACATGGAGTAGTATCACCAGCGGGTTGCCAGGAGGTGAGGATTGAGGTGGTCTTGCCTCGGGCATAGGAGGATCGACATGAAGACTGGGTGAACGTCGAGACCCGGGGAGGGATCAGTGTGATCCACAGGGGGGAGGTGGGGATTGAGGCTTCCCAAAAGGCGAGCCTACACACCATGTACCGCCGGAGCGTCGGCTCCACATCCCAGACCCCACCCACAGAAGAGAAGATTACCTTCTCGAGGAAGGATATGCCAGATCATGAGGATCCCTTTTGCGATGCGTTGGTCATCCAGACAGTCATCGAGTATTTCACCATCTCTAGGATCCTCATTGACAACGGGAGCTCCGTCAACATCATCTTCAAGAAGGCGTTCAACACAATGAAGGTGGAGGCGAAGAGGGTGCTGGCTTCAGATGGCCCCCTGTTTGGATTTTCAGGGGAGAGGAAGGAGGTAAAAGGAGGAGTGGGGCTCCACGTTACCCTGGGGGCAGTCCTGGAATTGTAGGTGTTGGGTATTGTATCCACAATTACTTGGATTTGAGGAAGCCACCTGTCAAGCTAAGATGAATTCACAATGTATTTGATGAAATCTTTCAAGTTGTGCTTGCAGTTTTTCCACGCTAAGTACACACCAATGTAAGGGTGCAGTAGGTCAATATACACGGGTCTGCGCGACGTAATCCCTCGTTGAGCAGATCAGTGTGTTGTCCTACGTGTACTCTCTCTATTGGAGTGTACTTATTATCAAGTACAGGGCTGTGATAATGCAAGAGCAGACAAGGAGCAAGGATGGGTCAAAGAGTAGCTCATGGGTGGAAAGACGAAAAATCATCTAAGTATTAATCGACGAGAATCACCAAGTGATTCTCGCCGATTCGGCGAGAATCACTGGTGATTCTCGCCGAATCATCGAGAATCACTGAGCTGATTCTCGCCGTTCTCTAATCTGGCTAAATCAGAGCGTCGCCAAATCTCGTCGCGAATCGTCAAAATCGACGACGAGAATCACCTTCGATTTCTCGCCGATTTTGCCTTGGGCGAATTCTGAAGCAAGGGACCGAATCAAATGTGAAGGTGCTGTTTTGAGCGGTTTTAGGGTTTCTTCTGGTGGGACCCACAACGGTCATAAAGAAGTATTCTACTGTATAAATACTCGCGTATTTTTGAACAGTCCATCAAGAGATTTCGGAAAAAGAAGAAGCCGACGCGAACGTGACCTAGATCGCGAAACCTGCTCCGCCGCCGTCGCCGCTCGTTCCAGTTGATCGCCGGCTTTTGATCGTGGTTTCTTCCAGATCTCCCGGCGACAGAAGCTCAGCCAAGCACAGTGTCTTACGCGTCTAACCAGAGATCCTTAGTCTCTTGATTCGTTGATCGGAAAACCTTCCCCTTCCGAATCGATCGAGACGATCGATCCTAGTGTGACTATTCGAAGACCTTGCTAGCTTTGCTACGAAAGTTGAATCTCCAAAGTACAGCAGCAGCACGCCGTTGTCGCCGCCGATCCCGAGAACCAAGCCGCCGCCCTTCTTGCCATCGCCGGTTTCGGGGAGATTCTCTCCAAGTGAGATCTAAGGTTGTGGACTCTTCGTTGACTTCAAGAACACGTCATCGAACGAAGAGGGACACCTTAGTCTCCATAAGTTGTTTGTATTTCTTATACAATCTATTTTCAATTTCTTTGTAACGGACCGATTGGTCCCTAGTTGTAAGGGTTGGGTGCAACCCGTGTTGTAGGAGTGGGACTCCTACGTGTGGAAGGGTTCCTTCCGTTAGTGCAAGGATTGGATTTCAATCCTGTTGGTGAAGTGACCGAGTCGTCCCTGGTAGGGAGATAGGTCGAAGGGGGAAAGTGGATGTACCCAAATCGGGGAACCACTATAAATTGCTTGTGTCCTTTCTGTGCTGTGTTGTTTTGTTTTCTTGTGCAGGTACGACTTTAATTCCGCAAAAACGCTACAAGACACCTATCCCCCCCCCCCCATAGGTGAAGGTTGTTGACACTAAGGGGACTTTCAAGTGGTATCAGAGGCAGGTTACTCATCAAAAAGGTTCACACCTTGAGTACAATCCTGCCACCAGTGTCAAAAGCATGGAGCTGGATTAATGGGATCTCTCCACTAAGACTTCCCACGTGCACAAAGGAGTATTATCCCGTCTGGAAGAGATAGAGTGTCCTATCACTTGGAGGCTATCGATCCTCGAGCATCTCTCATCTTGGAAGAGGGTCCATTCATTCCTATGAAGACCTCTGGCTCTGGAAAGGATATCCAATTCCCAAGTGTATTACTGAGATGTCGGAGACTGAACTCTCATTATTTAATCTGGACAAGATAATTCGTCAGATTCATCTTGGATGTCTGGTCTGGACCTTCTCGATCTAGATTGGAAAAGTGTGGGACGACCAAATCTATGTGGGTAAACCATCTCAGATCTCATGGAGGGATCAGAGAAAGCAGGGATCTGCTGTCAGCAAGAGGATGAAGCCTATGTGGGGTCCTCGCATCTGAAGATGAAGGCAAGGATCAATCGGACAGCATCAGGGCTCGGTGTCCTTGTCAGAGACTGAAGAAGAAATTGAGGAAAGCAGTTCTGATGAAGCTGACACAACGGTCTCTGCGATAGTAACAGTAACTCTGAAGAGCAGGTAACTTCTTCATCTTGCCCCTTCTCGAAGTTCTGAAGACAGAATTGTTACCCTTCAGAAAATCCTGATTCCCTGAAGAGAGCCCTCAGAAAAGCAACCTACTGTTGAGGAGCAAGCTCAGGAGATTGCTCGGCTGAATGATCTTGTGTTCTCCAATTGGCATCCAACAAGGTTAAGGACTCTAAAATCTCAGATCTAGAGAGTAGTCTAGAGAATGAGAAATAGGATAGTATCCAACTTTCAAGGTTGATGCTATCAAGAGAAAGGAAGAAAATGGGTGATCTCCCGAATTATCAATTCATGGAGAATGAAAGAACGGTATCCCACCTCACCAGGCAGGAAGGGTACTCATCATGCCTTCAGGTATGATCACAGGAACAACCGTGGTCACTGCAAGGGTGATCTGCCCTCATGTGGAGACACCCATAGTGCAAGGGCTGTCATGGCCACCCTTGAGAGAATACCTAAGGCTCATTCTGCACCTTTGTATTCTCGGCCACTGCCCCAACTCGGCATGAAATCTGCCTGGTATCAGCTCTCAGCTTCTCACACCCAGGACACAGGAAAGGGAGGTAGAAGTCATGCAGTTAGTTCTCATGGGGCCTCTGAAGGGTGCTGATGAAAGGAAGGCACCACTCCCAGGCCCATGACGCTGCTACATGCATTCTTCCACCCTTCCAAGTGTCACGGTGGAAGATGGCAATTTGTGAGCAGATCCGGCTCTATCCCGGTTAGACCTAGGACCATGACTACCTCAGTCACTGGATCAGGTCAGAAACGGAGGTACAACATTCACAGTGTTGGTGCTGTGGCAAGGTGGGACACTTTGCCATAGACTGTGGCACAACCCCTCTGTGTCAGGGCAAGGGCTTATCCACATCTTCTGGGCAGAGGTAGTCTTCTTACAGGATTTCTGAGGGAAGGCATTCGAGTTTTATGCTAACAAGAACCTAGGACCCAATACATATTGGGTTCCTAAGGTAAGGTAACACTCTTTTGCAGGGTAGTCTAGGTTCCCGTAAATATGATGGGAAACTAGACAGAAGATGTTTCAAGAATGAATTAGAACAAGTATCTGGAATAACAGAAGTACTATCTACAATGGTATACTCAAATTGAACACCTGGTGGTATGTTTAACCAGAGGATAAATGATAAATCTTATAATCCAGGTATTTTTGATCAGCTCCAATACTTGAGTCATATTGTGTCGACATTTACATATATATATTTATATAACATATATGTGTGTACACCTAAGGAAAGGTTAACACTGTAAAAATAACCTTAGATACATTATTAAAGATTTATCTGTAAATTCACTGGTAGATTCGAGAATGAACCTCTACAGGCATCATAAATCCAGTCCACTGAAATTAAAGAAGATACGTCAGTGGAAGTCACTAAATCTTACAATTGACATCAAGAATGTGTGGAAAACCCCTTTCAAACCCTAAATAGATTGGTATTAAGAAATATATATTTAGAAGATTTCTAAACCCTTTAATATCAGAAGATTTCGAGAATTCGGCATGCCTCTAACCCGTAGATTTCTATTGAAGAATCCCACGATTTCTATTTAGAAAAAACTCCCGCCGACTCTTCGTATTCCGCATTTCGCAAAGAAACTCGTCGATATCCTGCGGGAATCCCGCCGGCTCTTCCTTTCCTCCTCCCGGCGACTTCCCGCATCTTAGGTTCCAAATCCCGTCGACCTCGTTCCGGATTCCGTAGACCTCTCTTCTCGCGTCCAGGGTGCTCGTCCAGGTATTCATTCTCGCGGTTTCGACAAACAAGGACGCGAGCTCCTCCAGGTTTTCCGTCGTCTCCGTCGACTCTCACTTCCTCCGCTTTTGGGTAACCACCTCCTCTCCCTTACAGTGACTTACTGTTAGTGTAGCTTCCCTCTTGACTTCTGATTAGGCGTAGACTCAGGATTCCCTCCCTAGGTTTGCAATGGCTCCAAGGACCACCGCCGGCCTGGTCACTGGATGTGAGCTGGTCCGAACCGGGTTCTCACATGCCACGGATGAGTTCAGAAACATCATAATCATGCTTGAAGAGGCTGGACTCTCTTTTATACTGGAGCACCCCTGCAAAATTTTGGACAAGGAAGTGATGGCGTTCTTCGCAACCTCCAAACTTCAAAATAAAGACTCTATCATCAAGAGTAAGGTTGCAGGTACAAGGATCAAGATGTCTGCAAGCAAACTGACCTAATACTTGCAGCTCACCAGTTCTGAGCACGAGTATTATCTGGAGGAACATGATAAAGCCAGGACATTATTATTCTGTGGACTAGCTAGAGGAACCAGATCGATATAGAGAAAAGAAATGAATGAGGAGGGGAAACTCTTATCCGACATCATTGGGAAAGTACTGATATGCAAACCCGGCTCACATGACCACATCTCAGCTGACATGTTCAAGATTCTTGTGGCGATTGTCTGCAGAAAGAGATTCAACTGGGGGGCTATGCTTTTTGAGAAGATTAAGGACACTCTTAGATCTCCAAGTTTTGGAAGAATCATCAGCCTATATCTTAATCAGTTGAACGGAGATAGGTTCGACATGAGTAAAGGAGTTCCATTGCATTATTTGAAGAAAATGGACTCCAGCGTATTTGACATATGGGAGCGACGCATCGGGCAGGCTGCAGTGGTAGTAGAACAAGAAGAATCTCCTGCCGAGGACAGAACTGTAGCAGATTCCGTGGCTATTCCCAGTGAAGTTCCTGATGCACTGACTGCAGGAATTGAGGGGGAGCCTCTACCCGCTTCTGCTAATGTCATATCTGGCATCTCTCAGATAGCTAGAGATGCAGTTGCGGATCTGCAAGAAGAAAGTGAAGATGTGGTGGAAAATGAGGCGGCCCTGAACGTGAATGATCTAGGAGCCGGAGGTGATGTAGAGGAGAATGATGAGGAAGGTTTGGAAGATGATGCAGTTGAGAATGACATCATGGATGATGAGGATGAGGAAGAAGGAAATGAGAGACAGGAAGTAATGGAGCCTCAGGACGACACTGAGGTTCCATCTGAAAAGCAAGCTCCTGAGATAGTTCCTGAGAAAACTAGTGCAACAGTGGAGGGGAGTCCTCTCAGTAGAGGCTGCTAAGTACTTCTGAGAAATCTACTGAGGCTGCAAATACTCCCCCTTTAGAGACTGTGCATGTGTCCAGCTCTACAAGTGAATCTGCTGAAGAGCAAGGCCAAGGAATGCCTCAGGGTCATCCACTACGAGCTGATCTAGCTAATCACACAGTGAATGTTATTCAAGGTATAGTGGATTAGCTCAAAGTGTCTTTTGAGCAAGCTCAAAATAAAGTGTTAAAAAGAATTAAGAAATCTGAGAATCTAATGCTCAAGAACGTTGTGGAAATTAATCACAAACTGGATTTGATGGAAAAGAAGTTCGACGACAAGTATACAGCAGCCGGCAAAGCTGTAACTCTTCTTATGGAAGGATTGAAAAAGAACACAGATACTCTCACAGTAGTTAATCAGAATGCTCATGTAGTGGCAAATAACATCCAAAAATTTGATGCCAACATGGTGATTCGTAACGGAAATCAACAAGCCTTGATTACCGAGTTCTCCAAGACTACAAAGCACATTGATGAGTCACTGCATTCTTATGCAAACTCCATTGCCGTCGAAGCCAAAAAGGGGGAGCAAGAATATACAGCTAAGATGGCCGGGCTTCAGGAAATCATAATCAAAAATTTTGACCAGTCAAACATATATGTATATGACAGTTGCTGGTGGATGCTCAAACAAGTGTTAGGCACCAATATCCCTGAAAATCCTGAGGGTAATCCTGCTCCTGAGAATAATACTGCGGCTGATGAGGGAGCAAGTGCTGAAGAAGTTCCTTTAAGTGAAGCTGATGCTCAAAGGGCTGCTAGGGCCACCTCCAAAGCAAAACTGATGGCCATGTTTGACCAAGAAGCCCTAGAAAAAGCTAGGGACAAGAGAAAAACTCAAGAAGGGATATCTAAGGAAATGCAAGCTGAAAAGAAAATCATATTGAAGGAGAATGAAGTGAGGAACGAAAAGTGGAGTCTGGTATCAAAGACTATTATCTTGGACACGTTCTGGCTACAAGAAAAAGGGGAAATCAATCGGAACGACGTATACAGCCAGCATGAGTGGGAGCTGCACAAGACATATGAAGCCAAACAGAACATCTTCTTCAGGACCAACACTGTGGCAGACAAAGCTCCTCCTCCCAGATACTATCCAAAGCCCAAGGAGTACGTTGAGAGGCAAAGAAAGAAGTTCCTTGCTCAAAAACACAAGGATGACCTAGCCAAAGAGAAATAGACATAAGTTTATAGCTTGTCACTTTCTCAAGAGCATATTTATCTTTTCTTATTGTTATATGAACAATTTTTGGGAATATATATATATATTTATATGAATTTATGATTGACTCAAGCTTTGATCTGTTTGCCTTTATTTCTTTATGCCGTATCTTTAAATTCTATATGCTGTGTATATTATCTGGATGGTGGTATTCATCTTAGCCAGTAGGATTTTGGCTTCGTCAAATAGGAGGAGATTGTTGGGTATTGTATCCACAATTACCTGGATTTGAGGAAGCCACCTGTCAAGCTAAGATGAATTCACAATGTATTTGATGAAATCTTTCAAGTTGTGCTTGCAGTTATTCCACGCTAAGTACACACCAATGTCAGGGTGCAGTAGGTCAATATACACGGGTCTGTGCGACGTAATCCCTCGTTGAGCAGATCAGTGTGTTGGCCTACGTGTACTCTCTCTATTGGAGTGTACTTATTTTCAAGTACAGGGCTGTGATAATGCAAGAGCAGACAAGGAGCAAGGATGGGTCAAAGAGCAGCTCATGGGTGGAAAGACGAAAAATCATCTAAGTATTAATCGACGAGAATCACCAAGTGATTCTCGCCGATTCGGCGAGAATCACTAGTGATTCTCGCCGAATCGTCGAGAATCACTGGCTGATTCTCGCCGTCTCTATCCGGCTAAATTAGAGCTTGCAAATCTGTCGCTAAGTCAAAATCGTCGAGAATCACTGGCTGATTCTTGCCGAATCGACGAGAATCACCTTTGATTCTCGCCGAATCGACGAGAATCACCTTCGATTCTCGCCGATTTTGCCTTGGGCGAATTTCTGAAGCACGCTGGACCAGACCAAATGTGAAGGCACTATTTTGAGCCGATTTTAGGGTTTCTTCTGGTGGGACCCACAACGGTCATAAAGAAGTATTCTACTGTATAAATACTCGCGTATTTTTGAACAGTCCATCAAGCGATTTCGGAAAAAGAAGAAGCTGACGCGGACGTGACCTAGATCGCGAAACCTGCTCCGCCGCCGTCGCCGCTCGTGCCAGTTGATCGCCGGCTTTTGATTGTGGTTTCTTCCAGATCTCCCGACGATAGAAGCTCAGCCAAGCACAGCGTCTCACGTGTCTAACCAGAGATCCTTAGTCTCTTGATTCGTTGATCGGGAAAACCTTCCCCTTCCAAATCGATCGAGACGATCGATCCTAGTGTGACCGTTCGAAGACCTTGCTACCTTTGCTACGAAAGTTGAATCTCCAAAGTACAGCAGCAGCACGCCGTTGTTGCCGCCGATCCCGAGAACCAAGCCGCCGCCCTTCTTACCGCCGCCGGTTTCGGGGAGTTTCTCTTCAAGTGAGATCTAGGGTTGTGGACTCTTCGTTGACTTCAAGAACACGTCATCGAACGAAGAGGGACACCTTAGTCTCCATAAGTTGTTTGTATTTCTTATACAATCTATTTTCAATTTCTTTGTAACGGACCGATTGGTCCCTAGTTGTAAGGGTTGGGTGCAACCCGTGTTGTAGGAGTGGTGACTCCTACGTGTGGAAGGGTTCCTTCCGTTAGTGCAAGGATTGGATTTCAATCCTGTTGGTGAAGTGACCGAGTCGTCCCTGGTAGGGAGATAGGTCGAAGGGGGAAAGTGGATGTACCCAAATCGGGGAACCACTATAAATTGCTTGTGTCCTTTCTGTGCTGTGTTGTTTTGTTTTCTTGTGCAGGTACGACTTTAATTCCGCAAAAACGCTGCAAGACACCTATTCCCCCCCCCCCCCCCCATAGGTGAAGGTTGTTGACACTAAGAGGATTTTTAGTAGGGTTGTCATCGTGGATGCCCCCAATAGCTACAATGCCATTTTTGGGTGGCCCCTCATCAGCACCTTCCACTGCGTCCCCTCATCCTTCCACCAATTCCTGAAGTTCAACGTTGAGTGGATCCGGGTCCGGATTCGGGGTGACCCAAAGTGGCGAGGGAGTGCTACGTCAATAACGTGAACTCTATCTCCTGGCAGGAAGGGGTCGAGGAGATGGGGCGGAGAATGGAGGAGGCCGACAGAGAGGAGATGGAGATAGAAGGGAGATGCACCCATGTGGTGACAGGAGGAGACCAGGAGGAGTTGGTCGAGGTGACGGTCGTGGGGGAAGAGGTGGAAGCTGAGGAAAATCTTGTCCCGGAGGAGAGGGACGTTGGAGAATGGGAGGAGCAGTCTAAGCTGGAGGTTGCAGAAGAGGTGGTAGAAATGGAGGTTCTCACCCTTAGAGGAAGGGTGGAGAGGATTCACATCAGCAAGGGGCTGACCCCGGAGGCTCCGGGCAGGATGCTGGCATGCATCCAAAAGAATGTGGACATCTTTGCATGGAGTGCAGCGGAGATGTCAGGGATTGACGCGGACGTGGCCTATCATTGCCTCAACCTGGACCCGGGTGCTCGCCCCATCCAGTAGAAGAAGAGGTCCACGACAAACAAGCTGGCCGAGCCCATCAGGGAGGAGGTGGCCAAACTCCTCAAGACCAGCTTTGTATCTGAAATACAATACCCCGGCTGGGTCTCCAACGTAGTGATGGTGAAAAAAGGAGACGGTCGGCGGCGTATGTGTGTTGATTTTTCTTTGCTTAATAAAACATGCCCTAAGGACGGTTACCCCTTGCCTTGGATCAATGCGCTGGTTGGCTCAGCCATCGGTTTTCCTGTAATGAGCTTCTTAGATGCATTTTCATGTTATCACCAGATTAGGATGTACCCTCTGGACATCAAAGATGTCTCGTTCATCATGGGGATGTGTGCTACTACTACAATATGATGCCTTTTGGGTTGAAGAATGTAGGGGTGACATACCAGAAGATGATGGATAGGGTATTCCGGCAATAGAAGGAGAGGTACTTGGAGGTGTACGTAGATGACCTCATGATCAACAGTCGAGACGTGGACTCTCACCTCCAGGACCTGGAGGAAACCTTCACCACACTGCGCAAATATAAGATGCGGTTGAACCCCTTGAAGTGCATTTTCGGGGCCAGCAGGGGGAAGTTCTTGGGACATCCCCTCACCCCCGCAGGGGTCGAGTCAAATCCTGACAAGTTTAAAGCCATCATGGAGCTTGGATCGCCTCATAACACTAAAGAGGTGCAGCGGTTGACACGAACGCTAGCAGGATTGAGCAAGTTCTTCTCCCGGGCTGGGGAGAAATGCTCCCCCTTCTTCATGATGTTGATGGGGGGGCCATAAGTTCGTGTGGACAAAGGAGTGCGAAGAGGCATTCCAGACCCTGAAGTGGCAGTTGACCCAAGCTCCCCTACTCCAAGGTAACATTAAAAAAATTGACTCTTTTTGAAGCATTCGGAGTCTCAAGACATATAAAACCCATATATATAAGGAGTATTGTGTCTTATTGTGTGCTCTCATTTAACAAGATATCTCAATTTTTTGAAAATCCAACCAAATACCTAGAGATTGCTACAATATCATGTCAGGAAAGCTGTCATGCACACTTTTGTGACCAAACTTTTCAAGTGCAATTTGAATTCCTTGACAAGTTATCAAGATATCAAAAGTGGGTCGAAATCTTAGCCCTCTCGACACAAAAAATCTTCTTTTGCATTTGTATTTGTTATAACGTTGAATAAAGACAAACAGAATATAACTTGACTGCATTGTAGTGATAAAGAATTGCAACCTCATTGTGTTTAATTAACTGACGATTATATATGAACTTGTGAGATGAATCACAGTAATGTAAGACTATATGACAACCTATACAGTTACAACACAATTAAAAGACCTGTATTTGTATCTAGGGGTCGGAGCAGAGGCCTTGAGCTTCGTCCTGATTCAGGAAGAGGGGAAGAGGCAGCTCCCCATATACTATGTGAGTCAGGTCCTTAAGAAGGCCGAGCTTCGATATCCCGTCTTGGAAAAGTTGGCCTTTGCTATAATCATCTCGGCCAGTAGGCTACGACCCTACTTCCAGGAACATACCATCCGAGTGGTGACTAAGCATCCCCTATGCAACATCTTTGAGGGGGTGGAGCATTTGGGCAGGCTAGCTAAGTGGTCGGTGGAACTGAGTGAGTTAGACATCTCCTTCGTCCCATGCCTCTCGATCAAAGCCCAAGCAATGGTTGACTTTTTGGCTGACTACGTGGTCGAGGTGGTGGAGGAAGACCTCACTCGTCCGACTTCGTGGAAGCTGAAGGTAGACAGCACTTAAGGGAGACATTCCTTGGGGTGGCGGTAATCTTAGAAAGTCCTTAGGGGACAAGAATTGAGCAAATGGTGGTGGTGCACTTCCCCATCACTAATAACCAGGCCGAATACGAGGCCGTAATAGCAGGGTTGTTCCCGGATAGGGAGCTGGGGGTGCTCGATGTGGAGGTCCTCACTGACTCCATGGTGGTGGCTTCCCAGATCAATGGGGAGTTTGAGGCGAGAGAGCCTACCCTCCGGCTATACTTAGCAAAAGTGAATGGGGTCATCAACATGTTTCAGACCTTCTTCATCTGACATGTGCCTAGAGAGGAGAATGAACAGGTCGATCTGCTGGTGAAGCATGGTCCCTGGGTGGGGAGTACCATCACTGATCTATTTTACCCTTCCATCAAAGAGGGGGAACTGATGTAGGTGGATCAACACCCATCGTGGATGGGCCCTTTCACGACTTTCCTCTCCACATGGGAGTACCCAGAGGGGATGAACAAGAAGAAGTTCAGATACAAGTCAGCGTACTATCTCCTTCGGGACGGACAATTGTATCGGAAGACTCTCACGGGGATGCTGGCCCGTTGCATGGCCCGAGAGGGAAGTGCACAGGATATTGGAAGAAGTCCACTCCGGGGAATGTGGGAGTCACTCCGGTAGCCGGACCCTGGAAGGGAGGATTGTCAGACAAGGATACTTTTAGCCTACCCTGGGCAACGATGCTGTGTAATTCACAAAGATGTGCCATAAATGCCAGTTCTTTGCCCCCTCCAACTACAACCGGCTCAGCACCTCAAGAGCATCACGACCCCCTGGCCCTTTATGATTTGGGTAATGGATTTGGTTGGACCGTTCCCCCAGGCCAGCGGATAGAGGAGGTTCCTGTTAGTGATGATAAATTATTTTTCCAAGTGGCTAGAGGTGAAGGCGCTGGTCAAGGTGACCTCCCAAGTCATCAGAAATTTTGTTTGGGGTGAGATCATCTGTCGCCATGGTCTACCCCAAGCCATTATCACGGACAACGGGCTTCAGTTCACCAGTGCAGAATTCATCAGCTTCTATAAGCAGCTCATAATTAACCTAAGATTTGCCTCGGTCCACCATCATAGGAGCAACGGGCAGGCGGAGGCGGCAAACAAGATTATTGTGAACCTCGTGAAGAAGAAGGTTGAAAACCTAAAGGGGAGCTAAGTGGAGCAGCTTCCCTCGGTCCTCTAGGCCCTGAGGACCACCCCCAACACAGCCATAGGGGAGACACACTTCCAGCTCTCCCATGGATGTGAGGCGGTACTCCACATAGAATTTGAAGTCCAGACATCTCGGGTGGTCACGATGCAGGAAGGAAGAGTGGAATGGTCGATTGAAAATGGGGAGGAGTTACAGCTCTCCCTTTACATGGTGGAGGAGCTGCGTGACCTCTCCGCCATCCGATAAGAAGAGATGAAAAGGAGAATGGCAAGTACTTTGACAAGCATGTCAGAATCAAGCAATTTACGGAAGGAGACTTGGTCTTGAAGAAGGTGGATGCAGCGGGAAGATCAGCTGTCGCGGGGAAGCTCAATCCCAACTGGGAGGATCCATACATTGTAAAAGAGGCCCTGAAATCAGGAGGGTATCGCCTCCGGAATGTGGAGGGGGAGGCCCTGAGTCTTACCTGGAGTGGTGATGACTTGAAGCGCTTTTATCCGTAAAATATGTAAGTGTTGCCTTTTTTCTTAATGAAGCTTCTTCATATGCTGAGTCTCTTGTAATGATTCACAGGAGTAGGTAGAGATTCCACTCAGCAGACCCCGAGCAGATCTCATTACCAGACTCTCACCTAGCTGGCAGGGCTAGATGTCACTCATGTGTGTCAAGTCAAACCCCGAGCAGATCCTGCTATCAGGCTTTCACCTAGCTGGTAGGGCTGCATGTGATTCGATGGTGTCAACTCGGACCCCGAACAGATCCCACTGTCAGTCTCTCACCTAGCTGGCAGGACTGGATGTCACTCGATGGCGTCTACTCATACCCCGAGTAGATCCCACTGCCAAGCTCTCACCCAGATGTCAGGGCTGGATGTCACTCGATAGTGTCAACCCGGACCCCGAGCAGATCCCGCTACCAGGCTCTCACATAGCTGGCAGGGCTGGATGACACTCGATGGTATCAACTCAGACCCCGAGCATATCCCGATGCCAAGCTCTCACCTAGCTGGTAGGGCGGATGTCACTCAATGTTGTCAACCAGGACCCCGAGCACATCCCGCTGTCAGGCTCTCATCTAGTTGGCAGGGCTGGATGTCACTCGATGTCGTCTACTCAAACCCCAAGAAGATCCCACTGTCAGGCTCTCACCTAGCTGGCAGGGTTGGATGTCACTCAATGATGTCAACCCGGATCCCCAATAGATCCCGCTGCCAGGCTCTCACCTAGCTGGCAGGATTGGATGTCACTCGATGGCGTCTAATCAGACCTCGAGCTGATCCCGCTGCTATGCTCTCACCTAGCTGGCAGGGCTGGATGTCACTCAATGGTGTCAACCTGGAGCCCGAGCAGATCCCGCTGACAGGCTGCCACCTATCTGGCAGGACTGGATGTCACTCGATGGCATCTATCCCGAGTAGATCCCGCTGTCAGGCTCTCACCTAGCTGGAAGGGCTGGATGTCACTCGATGGTGTAAACCCGGACCCCGAGCAGGTCGCGCTTCCAGGCTCTCGCCTAGCTGGCAGGGCTGGATGTCACTCGATGGCATCTTCTCAGACCCCCAGCAGATCCCGCTGCTAGGCTCTCACCTAGATGGCAGGGCTGGATGTCACTCGATGGTGTCAACTCGGACCCCGAGCAGATCCCGCTGTCAGGCACTCACCTAGCTGGCAGGGCTGGATGTCACTCGATGGCATCTACTCAGAGCCCGAGCATATCACGCTGTTAGGCTCTCACCTAGCTGGCAGGGCTGGATGTCACATGATGGTGTCAACCCGGACCCTAAGCAGATCCCGCTGCCAGGCTCTCACCAAGCTGGTATGGCTGGATGTCACTCGATGCCGTCTACGCAGACCCAGAGCAAATCCCACTGCGAGGATCTCACCTAACTGGCAGGGCTAGATGTCACTCGATGATGTCTATTCAGACCCCGGGCAGATCCCGCTGCCAAGAAATGGCGAAGGCGGTAAGAACCTAGGTCGTGTCGCATTAGGGTCAGCTCGCACGGAACCCGGCAACTCGAGTGCGAGCCGAGTCGTCTTTCCTCCTCTAACGAGCAAGCAGCATGGAGAATCTGGACTAAGGAGGCAGGTCTGCACTCACGGGTCGGCTAGCTAAGCCCACTACACTCCCTAAGCTAAGTCCTTGGGGTACGCGCGATCTCGCCGACATGATGCAGAATAAGGAACTGCGAGCGGGAGGATCAAAACAAGCCGCGAATGCAAACAAGAAAAGAGAATTCACATTGCACAAGCGTCATTACAAGAAACAGTAGCATACATATACATAAGAGGCGAGCACTAAAGAGTTCATTGATTGGTAAAAGTACAAGTTCGGGACTCAGCCCGTGCTTACATCACAATAAAAGAAACATATATATGAATGTAACAGGCGAGGCGCAGAGATTCGGCAAGGCGAGCTCTTGGGCGGCAAGGCCTAGAGGGGCTGGAAGGACTTATCTCCTGGCTTAGGTACCGGCAAGAATAGCGCTGGTACTGCGTTGCTCGTAGAAAGGCCCGCGCCCTCGCTCTTGATGAGATCAGCCCTTCGTAACGTCTAGAGGGTGTATTTCGCCGCGCAGACAGCATTCTTCTACGTCATTTCCTCCATCTCATACTCGTTATAGTGCACGAGCTAGCAGCAGCTGCTGGAGGGTGGCGGGAGAGCCGCTGCGACCTCCAGCTCTCGTACCCGCACCTGTAGTGCTTCTTTTTCTTTCTCCAAGAAAGCGACGGCAGCATCGGCTGCGTCCTCCCTCTCTCTCTCTCTATCGCTCTGCCTCCTCCTGGGCGAGGCGGCAAGCCTCCTCCTTCTCGTCAACCAACCTCTTGAGCGAGGGGGCATTCTTCTCCATTTGGGTGCACCGCCGGCCGACCATGTGGGCCAGCTCCAGGCTGTGGAGCTGTGCACACGCGCTCTCGTGAATCAGCACCCGCGTGGCCTCCTCGTCGTAGATGGCAGCATCCTCCCACCAGTAGAGACCGAACGAGAAGTTGTAGGCCTCCGCGCTAATAGTTTCCTGCTCCAGCCAGCTCGGCAGCAGGGTGGAGATGATCGCCCGATTCGACTCCTTGTCCCACAGTAGGAGGGGGATGATGAGCTCATCTAGGCACTTATCGTCGTATCCAAAGTTGCGGTGCCCTCTCGGCATTGGCTTCACGGCGGACCGCATCTCTTCTTGCATCCCGGAGGTACCAGCCGCCTAGCTAGGGGCGTCGCTGGCCAAAGCTGTCGCGGAGGCGGTGTCCTTGGTCGGCTGGGCCCCAGGGGCCTTGCCTTTCCTTTGGGCCGCGGTAGGCGCATCGCCCGTGGCCTTCACCTTCTTGGGCGGTGGCGGTGGAGGTTGTTTGCGGTTGGGCCGCTTCTGGGTGGCAGATGCCGGGGTCTCACGGTGTGCGGCGGCTGTAGCTTCAGCGCGGGCGAGCTCGCTAGAAGCAAGCCACGCACTCTCGTAGGGAGGGTGCAGGGGGATGTCCCGCTCGCCTGCAAGAGGAAATTTAAAGCAAAAAAACTATCAAAGTAGAAAGGAGAAGCGCGAGTAGCTTACCTCCCCCAAGCAAGACGGGGGAGAGGTTGTCCAGATTTCGGCGTAGGAAGGCAACCTCAAAAATCTTCCCGATGAAGAATCCGCACAGCTCCGCTTCACGGCCCCCCGGGCTAGGGGGCGGTAGCTCACCTCGCTGAGCTGTACCAGCGAGAAGGGTACATTGTCGAAGTCCCCCTTTACAAATACAAATTTCTTAAGCCAATTATGGCTCTTATTGACGGTCTCCCGCACCTTAACGTGGTCGCTGGAGAAGTAGGCGGTCCTGTCCTTGTTCGCACGGAAAGAGAACAGCTTGCAGAATACCGCGAGGCTGAACTCAACCCGTTCTTACTGCAGGAAGCAGGCGAATCCCACCATGTCAGCTATGTAATTCGGGGTCATCTGGCCTAGGACCATGACAGCCATATTGGAAGTCGAAGGCCTGCCTCAAAGTGCGCCAAGGGGATGGAGAGCTCCTCTCCAGAGAGGTCGTTTATCTTTTCCTCCTCCCCAACTCGCCTCGCCATGAAACCTGGCGGAACGTGGTCGCCTATGGAGTCGAAGAATTCGCCTTCAGAAATGGCGACAAGGGGAAAGTCGTGCTCGGAAAAGGTCCAAGCGCACCTACCCCACCCATTCGCATCGCAGTTGCCACCACCCATCTTGCAGAGAGCTTGCTAAGCTGGGTGAGGAAGTTCTCGCAGGAAGCGGGCGAGTCGAGGGTCGCAGGAAGAAAGAGAGAAGAGGAAATCTTAAATGTGATGGGTGAGCAAGGGCAGACAAGGCCTATTTATAGAAAGAAAAATGGCGAGAAAACATTCTGCTGGCGGGAAAAGTGCGGATAGCAAAATGAGCCCTCACGGTTCAACTTTCGGGCTCGAAACCGCACCACGAAGACCGTTCGATGGCGAGTTGCGCCCACCCTCACCCACATGAGAGGAGGGCGGGCTGTGGCTCGCACCCACCTGAAACAGTAGTCGAGTCGCGTGGGTTCGCAACGTGCGAGCACACGGCTTGCTCCCGCCAAGGTTAGACAGGAGATTAGGGCGAGCCAATTCAGCGATCTCACGCCCGCTTAAAGAAGCAGTGGGCGAGCCAGAGGGCTTCATCCGCTTTCACACAAAGTAAACTAGGTAGCAACACAATTAGAGTAACGTGCGGCAAGCATTAAGCACGGCGGTGGGCGAGAGAAGTCTCAAATTGTTACAGATATTAAAAACATTTGAGAATGGAAGACCCTCCTAAGCGATATAGTCTGAGATGCGGATGCGTCCTAGCCCGGCGACAGACCTCGGGGTATTGTCAGGAGGATCAGTACTGGATCCACTTCCACCTGCCCCTCTTTCGCATCCCGGATCGGGGGGTGGGGAATGCGAGGATAATGGTACTCGCGAACCGCCAGAAGTTCCTGCTAGGTTAGGCCAACTTGCTCCGTGGTATGCCTGAGCCGCTCCTCGGCCCGCGTTATGTGCACCTCGAGAGAAGTAACCCCGTCCCCATCAGCTGGGCGCCTCGCTCCCTCTAGAACTGCAAGCTACTCCTCCATTTCGGTCGTGTCCTTATCAACCCTGTTGAAGACCTCCTGCAGTAGTAGTGTGTGCTTCTGGAACAGCCGCATCACCTGTTTCTTCATCCACGTGATGTCTTCCGGATCGCCCAGATACTTGGAAATGTGATTTGTGTCAGGGGGAGGCGAATATCCCTTGATCATCTCGACATCAGAGGAGGAAATCGTGTTATAACCTGCAAATGGGTAGGTCAGAAAGAGCGGGCGGTAACACACAGGCTCGAGTATGAGCTCACCGGGAGTTGACAAGTAGCCGACACCAGCTGGTGGCCAAGAAGAGCCCGGTCGGCCGTGGAAGAGTCCTCTCTCAAGAACTGTGAAGGATTTTCCCAACCCATGGGAATTGGAAACCGGGAAGTCTCCTGAGGGGGTTGCCCCAGGCCCGAGGGTCTGGCAACCCGCTCAGTTGACAGTGGGAGGGAATGATCCCCTTCCCCTCCACCGCCTCCATCCTTATGAGGTGACACCTGTGGAAAGAGAAGTCAAAATCAAAGCGACGAATAAGACGGGAGGTGCTCATACCTCATTGGCAACCTCGGTTACAGCCGCCGAGCTGGATCCTGGGAGGTCGTTTGTCGGACACCGCCTGACAATTTTCCCTTTTACTGGCCTGAAGAGGTGGTCGGGCAATCCACACGCTAACCACGGGGCAGCCTCGAGAGCCTCCTCCCTAGTCTTTTCCCTTGTGGCCGCAAGCCGAGCTCTCATCTCCTCGATTGCTGGCATCATGCAGTTGCAGCTCACTGAGAAGGCTAAAAGAAGGCAGGATTTTTCTAGAGGGTCTGATGGCATATATATAGCGTGAGAGTGTGACCCACCAAAAGATTTCTTCCAGCTCAGCACAGCACTTACCGAACACGTGGGTTGGATGATTCTTTTCGAGCTTGGTTAAGCTCAAAAAGAGCGGGGATTGTGTCAATCTCGTGTTCACTGAGTGGGTCCACCAGGCAAGACAAGCAGACCAAGGAGACCTGCCCGCGCCAGAACATCATACCGGCGAGCTCAGAATGGTTAGCCCGCTCCTGCCAAAGCTAGGCCTGTGAGCTGCACAAGCTGGCTGACCCATCCAACGTCCGCCTGGAGTTCGTTGAGATGAGGTGGTGCTTCGCCAAACTGAGCTCAGGTGGGATCGACGTTCGTCGAACGGAGCTCGACATTCGTAACACGGAGCTCGATGTTCGTCTAACGGATCTCGGCATTCTTCGAGCTGACCCGGGGAGTTAGAATCTGAATTCGTCGAACCAAGATCGGCGAGCTCCTCTAGAACTTCTATTGTGACAATCACAGACCAGCATACTCGCACGCGCCCAAGGAGGGAATGTGAGTTGCGGGAGCCAGGTCACGTCCGCCCTAGCGAGGTGGAGAGTGGTGGCGAGCTAGCCTCCAGATCCTTGGGACCTGCCCAGTGGGGCCCAGAGGCAAAATCACCCGGGTGCCCTTTCCAGGGGTGCGAATAGCTTGATAGAACAACGAAGTTACGTTATTAGCAGACCCAGTTGGGCTGCACACAGCTGTTCAAAATAGCAGAGGTTGGATATTTGCAAGTCGTCTTCAAAAAACTATAAATAAGACCAAAGGGGCACCTCAGAAGGCACACTTATGAGTATTCAGATCTTCTTGCGCTTTCTGAGGTAGCCTTAGCTCGGCCTTTTGCTAAGTAGGGGAAGCACTCTAAGATCTTCCGGGTGTATGGTGTAACCTCCACGCCGATCCCTTGGGTTAGTCCATATTTCTTTTGCCAATTGGCTTACAGTAGAGAAGTAGGTGTGCTATCACCCCTTCCCCAAGGGTGAACTTCACAAGAGGCCGAGCATTCGGTTTCAACACTGCTCATCTCAAACTTCCCCTGCATAAGTTTGGCAAACTTCCTGCAGAGGTTGTCATCTGTAAATCCAAAGATGATGCCATCTACATAGATCTGAACTAGGATGATCGTACCCTTAGACTCCCTTAGGAATAGGCTCTTGTCTATCTTCCCCCTTGAGAATTTATTCTCAATGATGAAGCTAGATAAAGTCTCATACCATGCTCTAGGGGCTTGCTTTAGCCCATATAGAGCTTTCCTAAGTCTATAAACAGAATCAGGTGAGTTAGAGACTATAAAACCTGGAGGCTGCTCAATATAAACTTCCTCTTTTAAGTCACCATTCAGAAAGGATGACTTCACATCCATCTGGTAGACCTTCTGGAGTATTCACTTCATCTTAGATAATTGGTGCATCTTCTTTGATGGTCAGATTGTCCATCATCTATTCTGTACATGCAGTACTAGAAGAGGAGCTTGGCGGCTCCCTATTAATCATACTAGACTCATCAAATACTACATGCACAAACTCTTCTACAACTTGGCTTTTTAAGTTGTATACCCTGTAGGCTTTACTATGATTGTTGTACCATACAAAAATCCCATCAAAGGACTTGACAGCAAACTTAGTTACATAGCACTTTCCATTATGAAGCACATAACACTTACTACTAAAGATCCTAAGATAGCCCAGATTTATTTTTCTGCCTTTCAAGATATCGTAGGGAGTCATCTTGTGGCTTTTGGTGATAGAGGCCCTGTTGAGCACATGACATGCAGTATTTACTGCCTCAACCCAGAAATATTCTAGGAGATATCTGTCACACAATAGTTCTTCTAGCCTCTATGAGAGTTCTATTTTTCCTCTCAATAATCCCATTTCGTTGGGGAGTTCTAGGAGAAGAAAATTCTTGATGAATCTTTTGCTCTTCACAGAACTCTGTCATGCCTTCAGACTAGAATTCAGTTCCATGGTCACTTATGATTTTTACCACAGAACTATTAAACTCATTCTGAACTTGCTTGACAAACGTGATGAAGATATCAAGGGCCTTCTTTTTCTTGAGAAAGAACAACCAAGTAAACTTGGAATAATCATCAACCACCATAAGGGTGTAGACTTTCCTACTAAGACTATGAGTAGGCATAGGACCAAATAGGTCCATATGCAAGAGGTATAAGCACCTCACAGGGTCTTTGGAACTAGTTCCCTTGAGGAAGCTTTGGTCTGCTTACCCTTTTGGCAAGCTGAGCAAATGATGTCCTTGGTGCATTTCACATTTGTACCATTCCTAACTAACTCTTGACAAAAGAGCTTGCCAATAGTCTTATAATTTAAGTGAGCTAGTCTTTTGTGACATTGGACACAATATGAGACTTTTTCATTTGTTACAAGATAAATAGGAGAATCTGAGTCCAGACATAGAAAGTTTAAATAGTAAACATTTTCACTCCTAGTGCTAATGAATATGACCTTTTGGTCACTTGACCTCCTAATCAAGCACTCATCCTTATGAAAGACAATAATATAGCCAAGATCAAAGAGTTGGCTTATGCTTATAAGGTTGTATTGCAACCCTTCAACATAAGTCACTTTTTTGATAGTGACTATATCATTGGTAATCTTAATATAGCCTCAACTTACCCCTTTATTGAAACCACCAAGGATAACCTTGGGTCCATTTTTCATTGTGGTGAATGTTGCAATATGGAGGTCGGGCGGTCTGTTGCTGTTCGGAGACCGAGCAGTCTGCCGGTTTATTCTGGCCGGTCTGTCTGCTGGGCTGGTGCAGTTTGGTATCCCAGCGTGAAAGTGCGAGTTAGATCTGATATACTCTAGAGGGGGGTGAATAGAGTATGGTGCTTAAAAACTTTTACAACAGTTGTTGTATTCTAAACGTGAACAGGGAAGCAAATAGAAAATCTAATCACAGAATAATCACAATCTACAAAAGAAACTAATCACAAGCCACAGCCAGAAATAAAAGAAACACAAGCAACCAGAATACATAAGGAGCTATAGTGGTTCCCCTAAACTTGGGTACATCCACTCTTCTACCACCGTAGGTAGGAATCCACTGCAGGATGAGTTGATCAGGTGTCCTGGGCACCAATGTGCTTTTGATAAGGTGCTCAAAAACCAAACTAGATTTTTTGATCAGGTGTCTTGCCACCAATGAGATTTTGATAAGGTGCTCAAAACCCACACACACAATCTTTTGAAGGGAGTTTGAAAAACCCTTTACAGAGGTGGGGATGAGAGAGTGATGGAAGTTTTCTTTTCTCAATCACAGTGAGAAGACTATATGGATTCAGTGATGTTGTCAAAGCTCCCCCTGAGATCTGTAGTTGTTCAGGAAATGAAGCTTTGTAGTAGGGTGATAGGCCTTCAGAAAATTGATCTCCAGCAAATGGTGATTTCAGCAACAGCTGAATGTGAGGTGTCTGGAGTCTTGAATGATGATGGCCTTGAACACTTGAATCAAAAGAGATCTGAAGATTTCAGATGGTTGATCTCTTTTAGTGATGGTGTTCTTGTATGAATTCTTTGAGATAGAGAATGTCTGCAACTCTTTCTCTTTCTCTTGTGTTATTGTGGTTGTGAGAGTTGTTGCAGAAGAAGATTTGCAGAGAATGAATATTGCAGAATATGTGTCTCTCCCTTGTTCTTATCATTTTCAGTTCTGAAAAATCTAATCTTTTATTCTCTAGTTATTTGAACAGAAATGATCCACTGTCAAGATATCCGTTGGCCTGTCATAAATGACTTCCTTAATTGCTTTTGTCTTCTGGGGGAAAGTCCAATGAAACATTCCTTGATAATTCCTTGAAACTTGCTCCATAATAAATGAAAACGGCTACAAAATCTTCTGAATTAATTGCTGAGAATAACTCCTTAACTGTTCTAAATTTGAATCTTGAAAGTCGTTGAACTCTTCAGAAAAATGTCAAACTGAGCTCTACTATCGTCGACCTGAGCTCAGCGATTTGGACTTATACAGAAACAGAGATCATCGATCTGAGCTCAACTATCATCGAACTGAGCTCAGAGATAGCAGAATAAACTGGAGTCAAGATCGTCGAACTGGGCTCGAAGATCGTCGAATGGAGTTCGGCAATTTGTTGAAGTTGAGCTCAGCGATCGTCGAATGGAGTTCGACGATCCGTCGAAGTTGGGCTAAATGATCGTCTATAGAAGTTCGACGATTCGTCGTACTGAGCTCGACGAAATGACTTAGTCTCC
The DNA here is from genome assembly GCA_039583875.1 of Platanthera guangdongensis. Classification (NCBI taxonomy): domain Eukaryota; kingdom Viridiplantae; phylum Streptophyta; class Magnoliopsida; order Asparagales; family Orchidaceae; genus Platanthera; species Platanthera guangdongensis. The sequence goes on from CM077147.1 coordinate 52,170,192, forward strand.
AAACTAAAAAAACCTTGGTCTAGAGGGCAGCTTCCAAACCTAACTACTAACCTTTAGACTCAATTCTAATTGACCTTTAGATCTATATAATGAGGTCAAAAACAGGTTTCCTAAATACATAGTGATCCTGACCCAAATTAGTAATAGGGTGTTCCAACAATCTCCCCCTATTTGGGTTAGGATTACTATTTACAGAAATTGGATAAATTAAAATCAACATACAAAGCAACAATATAACAAACAACAACATTGCAGAATCACAGATATAATATCTTAGATAGATCAGAAATCAGAATAATTGTCACCTTATAGAATTACTCTTTCTCCTTGCTCTTTATAAGTTTAATTTCTCTATTTGGATTAAGAGCTTCCTTCTTTGATCTTCTGTCATCAGCTGCACCTAGAGATGTTTGTTGTTTAGGCCTTGGTACTACAGCTTCAGGGTGCAGCTCCATGTATCTTTCAGAATCAAAAAACTTGCTGGAGGCATATATTTCAAGTTCCTTCTTTCTTTGTTCTGACAAGGTAGTAATGCTGGAGGTGTCCTTGTCTTGCTCTCTGGCTTTCTTAATCTGATCCAAGGCAGCTAATTCCTTCATTCTAGCAGTCCATGCAGTAGGATTATTCTCTGGATCCTCAAAGGGCACTGGAGGCTCATATCTGTTGGAGGGATTGTCTGGAGGAGCTCTAGAGGAGACTAATTCTTTCAACTTATAAGGAAATGGACCTGAAGTAGTATCAGATGAACCTGGTCCTTCCCTTGAGTAAGGATGTTGCCTGGAGTAACCTTTAGAATAAACTTGAAGTTCTCTTTGGTTTCATCTATAATTTCCTCTCCTAGATTGAGAGCCTCTGGATTGGCTTCCCCTATATTGAGATCTTCCTTGAGGCTGATAGGGGGTTTGACTTCTGACAGAAGGATGAACAGCAGATCTACCACCTGCACCTGCATCAGGAGGAGGAGGTGGAGGAGGATGATGGAACTGAGAGGAACCTTTCTCATATTTTCTCTTCTTCTTCATAGCCTTTAGTTGATTCTTGGAATATTGCATCCATTGTTCTGTTATAGGGCAGTCATGCAGAATATAGTAGGGAATGTCATTTGTATCTTTTACTTTAGCTGGAGGAACTCTTTTCATTGCCTTGCTTCTTGCTTTTCTTTTCCTTGTTATAATAGCTGAGGAATCATCAGAATCAGTTCTGAACTGATCACTTTCAGAGCTTTGTTCATCATATAAAGCATCAATCATTTTCAGATAATCTTTCGTTTGTTGGGTTGGAGCAGAGGTAACAGTAGTGACAGCAATTGTAACAGCAGCAGTAGAAGCAAAAATAGAACTGGCAGAAGTTGTAGCAGCAGCAGCAGATACAGCAGATACAGAACTTTCAGGAGCAACAATCTCAGAAGATACAGCAGCAGTAGTAACAGCAGCAACTGGGGCAGCAGCAGATTCAGAGAAAACAGTTTCAGATACAAAAACATCAGCAGGGGCAACATCAGCAGTGACAGCAGGCTCAAAGTCATATGCCTCTGTCATATGTATATCCTTAGAGATTAAATCATCAGAATTGTTAGCAATATCAACAATATCAACAGCAGCAGTAGAAACAGCAACATTATTGTCAGCAGGAGTAGCAGCAGTAAGATCAATGGAAACATAAGGCTCAGTAGTATATAGGGAATTTATATAGGAGCTAATTAAGCTGGTATCACAGCTTGAGAAGGGCACAATGGCCTTAGATAGATCTTCAGATGGCTGGACTACAGTGCTTACTGGGAGACAGCTGAAATATATATAATCAAACTCTGATAAAAGTGACCTGAGATCCACTGAGAAAACTACAACCTGTGGAGTTGAGGATGGAGCTGGGGCTTGAGTTGAAGAGACAGCAACTTGAACTGAGGAAATAGCAGCAGCAGGGACTGAAGAAATGCCAGCAGCAGGCAATCTAACATCTTCAAGAGGCATCTCCCCCTGCCTAGATTCAGAGACAGCTGGATCAAGGCACCCAAAGGAAGGGATTGCCTGAGGAAAGAGAGAAGATAGCCTGGCAGAAAGGTCTACAACTGACTGCAGAAGTGGAGCCAAGGAGGTCTCCAACAAGAGTGAGAGCCTGGGAGCTATCAGCTCATATAGTCTGTCTGATAAGGCTGAAAGATCTACATGCTCAACAGGGATTTGAGCAGTGGTAGAGACTGTAGGTGGAACAGCTGGAGATGTTGGTGGAGAGCTGGTGGAGATGAAATAGGAGGTGGAGGAGGAGGAGAAGCAGTAGGCAAGTCTTCTGCAGGGGCAGAAACTTGAGGGGAAGAGACTGTTACAGTCCTTGTGCCTGAAGTTGCAGCTGTAGAGGGTCTGCTGGGCTTCACAATTTGTCTGTCCCACTTGCTAAAGAGGGCACAGGAGAGCCTCTTAGAGGCATTGATATGCATCCCATTTGATACAAGCAGGGCAGGGCATCTGTTTTGAAGAAACAGCCCTAGTATCCTTCCATAATTCACAAAGTTCTTATTTATCTTCTTCTTAATCAGATCAAAGTAGATCTCTCCCCAGTTTAACTGTTTCTTATCCACTAAAGCACCCATCAAGCACAGCTAATACCTGGAGATGGTATCATGGGCTGAATGCTTGGCCAAAAGAACTTTTCCCACAACATCAGCTAAAAATCTGTATTCAACAACTAAATTCTTTTTCAGCAGCTTGCTAGGGTTTGCATCAGAATGACCCATTCTATCAAGCATAGTAGTAAATTCTTCTCCAGACATTTCAACAGAATCTCTTCCAGAATTTAATCCAAAAATCTCTGTCAGAATAGCGGGTGTAAGAGGTACCTGAGTTCCAGAAATTGATCCAACAACTGTATTTTGGTCTTGGTTGTGGGCAGTATAGACCCACTCCTTGATTTCATCTGCAGGCAATTTGATTCTAGTGGACATGATAGCAACAAGCTTTTGTTCCTTGAACAGTTCTAGAATGTCTTGGAAGATTTGATCACTGGTGCTGAAGTAATCCATGTCAATATCGAATCCTGCATCGAATTTCATGGCGGCCAGAACGGCGACGGAAACGGCCATGGTTTCCTGCAAACAATAAACAACCAAACGACCAAGTGTAGAGATGTTTGGAGTGAAAGAGAAAATTTTTAGAGAGATTGAAAGTGCAAAAGGAGAACGACGGCCGAAAAATGAATTTTATATTAGCGTTCGACGCAGAAAAGGAAAGATCGTTGAACTCAGTTCGACGATCGGGGCTTCTAAAGGAATCTGAAGGGTCTTCAATATCGTCGATCTCCGTTCGACGATATTGGAGAGCGTCGAGCTCCGTTCGATGATAGTTCAGAAAACAAAATCGTCGAGCGCCGTTCGACGATCGTTGACCTGGAGAGATAGTTGAGCACTATCTGAGAAGCGCTGAACTCTGGTTGACAATTTCGGAAAGCGTCGATCTCCGTTCGACGATCTAGGGGAAAATCGTCGAGCGTAGTTCAGAGACCAGAAACACTCTAGACACTAGAAAAATCAAGATTTTTGCCTAGTCTTGGTCATTTTTAGAGTTTCAAAATCTTGGACATTATTTTAGACTTCCTCCATCTAACATTCCTAACTGATTTAGGAAGAAGGTGTGTTTCTTTTCATCCAATGGTTTGGTGAAAATATCTCCCTTTTGCAAATCAGTTGGGATATATTGAAGTTCAATTTTATTTTTCTCAACATTATCCCTTAAAAAGTGATGCCTAATTTCTATGTATTTTGTCCTACTATGGAGGACTGGATTTTGAGCTATAGAAATAGCACTGTTATTATCACAAAAGATTTTAGACTTCTCTAAGTTGTAGCCATAGTCCAGGAGTTGGTTTTGAATCCACAATATTCGTGAACAACAACTACCTGCAGCCATATATTCAGCTTCAGCAGTTGAAGTTGACACAGATGTTTGTTTCTTGCAGAACCAAGAGACAAGTCTGTCACCAAGAAACTGACAAGCTCCACTGGTGCTTTTCCTGTCAATTCTGCATCCAGCATAATCAGCATCAGATAATCCAGTTAAGTCAAATGTTGAATCTTTTGGATACCAGAGACCTAGATTTGGACAACTTTTGACATACCTGAGAATCCTTTTTACTAATGTTAGGTGTGACTCTCTAGGGCTCACTTGGAATCTAGAACATATGCATGTAGCAAACATTATGTCAGGTCTACTAGCTGTAAGGTACAGTAAAGAGCCAATCATTGCTCTATATGTTGTCTGATCAACAGGTTTCCCATGTTCATCAGCATCCAATACAGCATTGGTAGGCATAGGTGTTTTCATACAAGATGCTGCAGCCATACCAAATTTCTTGACCAATTCTTTTGCATACTTGGTTTGAGAAATAAAGATGTCTTCAGCATGTTGTTTGACTTGCAATCCTAGAAAGAAGGATAGCTCACCCATGCTACTCATTTCAAATTTAGAATGCATTAGGTTGGAAAACCTTCTGCACAAATTTGAATCAGTAGAACCAAAGATAATATCATCTACATAAATCTGTATTAGTAGGGTATGGGACTTATGGGTTCTAATAAAAAGAGTTTGGTCTACTCTACCCCTTATAAATTCATTTTCCAGAAGAAAGCATGCTAGGGTCTCATACCATGCTCTAGGAGCATGCTTGAGACCATATAATGCTTTGTTCAGCTTAAAAACATAATCATGATGGGTTGGAGAGATAAAACCTGGAGGTTGTCTGACATAGACTTTTTCTTTGATGTCTCCATTTAGAAAGGCACTCTTTACATCCATCTGGTATACTTTGAAACCATTGTGTGCTTCATATGCTAAGAAGATTCTGATGGCTTCCAATCTTGCAACTGGTGCAAAAGTCTGGTCATAATCTATGCCTTCTTCTTGTGAGTACCCTTGAGCAACTAGCCTTGCCTTGTTCCTTACAATAACTCCTTGATCATCCAATTTGTTTCTGAACACCCACTTTGTTCCAACAATGGAGTGATCCTTAGGCCTTGGCACTAGTTCCCAAACTTTATTCCTTTCAAATTGATGCAACTCTTCTTGCATTGTAATGATCCAGTGTGGATCTTGCTCTGCATCTTGAATGGATTGAGGTTCAATTTGAGATAGGAAGCAAGTGTGCAATAGGTTTTGGTTGACCTGATTTATGGTTTGCACACCAGCTGAGATGTCCCAATTACTTTGGAAATTGGATGGTCTCTTGATGTTACTAAATTAACAGGGGGTGTTGATTGTTCACCAACCTGTGTTGTTGTTTCCTCTTGTGGTACAACAACTGGCTCTTCAAAAAGTTTCTCTTCATGATGTTGAATGTCTTCTTCATCTTCACTGTTTTCCTCTTTTTGAATGATTTGTAATCTGTCCAAGTCTTCAGCAAGAGAATGTACCTACAAAGGTTATATGGTAGAAGTGTTCTTCTCCTTGAAAGACATGTTAGATTCATCAAAAGATATGTGAACAGATTCTTCAATTTTAAGAGATGATTTATTATATACCCTATAAGATGAGATGATTTATTATGTAATCTTAATATAGCCTCTACTTAACCCTTTATTGGAACCACCAAGGATAACCTTGGGTCCATTTTTCATTATGATGAATGTTGCAATATGGAGGTCGGGCGGTCTGTTGCTGTTCGGAGACCGGGCAGTTTGCCGGTTTATTCTGGCCGGTCTGTCTACTGGGCTGGTGCAGTTTGGTATCCCAGCGGTCTGGAGGTTTGTCGCAGACGACTTGGAGACCGGGCGGTCTAGCAGTCTCCTACGGCCGCTTGATCTTTATGGCACTTGTTATCTCCTCTTGTTAGTTGACGGGTGGTTAGCCGGCTTGTCTAACCGTCCAGCCTGTCCGGTTTGCCTTTTGTAAAGCCGCATATACTTGTAAATTTTTAGTCCCACATTGCTTAATTGTATTCTTTCTCATCTCCTCCATTCTATAAAAGGGAGGCTATACCATTATAATTGATACATTTTTTGGATAATAAAGTTTACATTACTCTAAATTTTCGGTCTGCTCTTTTCTGTTCGCACATGGTATCAGAGCCATCCTGCTGCGGGGGTGTGTTGAGAACCAAGGTCCAGCGGGATTGGGTGTGTGTGGGACCGCATATTTGGGCTTCCCCATCGCGTTCCTGGTCTGGGTGTTGACCCCGGTGGGCCCCCGTGTGGTGGAATATCCCCTCCATATCGTGGTTGGATTAGTCCCACATTGCCTGCAACGGGTGGTCCTTGGTGTTTATGTACCCCCGTCCACCCTTCCTACTACCTTGGGGTTTTGGAAAGATGTGTGGTGACGGGTGGTTTCCACATGGTATCAGAGCCAGGTTACCCCTCCCATGTGTGGAGACAAACTAGCTGTGTCTACTCCTAATAAATTGGGGTGGCGGAACGCAAAAACCGTCACCTCCTTGATGTCGCTCGCACTCTGCTGACCCAAATGCATGTTCCTCGCTCCTATTGGGGCTATGCTCTCCTCCTCTCCTCTTATCTCATCAACCACATTCCTTCCACGGTTCTCCGCGATGGCACCCCATTCTCCAGTCTTTATCCCACCAAGATTCCTTTTCCCCTTACTCTGCGCATCTTTGGGTGCACCGCCTTTGTGCATTCTCCCGCTGCCACCAGTGACAAACTCTCCCTACGGGCCACTAAATGTGTCTTTCTGTGGTACTCTACCAATCAAAAAGGCTATTGTTGCTTTGACCCCATTACCCACAAGCAGTTTGTCTCTGTGGATGTTACGTTCTTTGAAAATGCCTCTTACTTCTCTCCTGCTTACTCCTCTACTCCTGCTGCTCCTACTTCTCAAACCACCCATCTATTCCCTCTGCCCTACCTACGTTTCGCCCTCTCCACCATCTCTACCCTCTCCACTATCTCCACCCTCTCCACCATCTCCACCCTCTCCACCGTCTCCACCATCTCCACCCTCTCCTCCCTCGATTTCTCCCTCCTCTCCACAGCCGTCTCTTTCTACTCCCGGGCCAGCTCTATCCACCACGGACGCTCCCGATACTGCAGACCCAGCAACCCTGGATCTCGTCATTGCCCTTCGCAAATGGGTTCGGGCATGTATGCAACACCCGCTTGCTGCAGTTGTTTCATATGATCGTCTTACCCCTTCTTGCAGAGCTTTTGCACTGGCTCTCTCGTCCACTGCCACCCCCCGTTCCTACCAGGAGGCCCTTACTATTCCTCATTGGAAAGCTGCCATGGATGAGGAGATTGCTACTCTCACTGAACGGGGTACCTGGACCCTGGTTCCTCCTCCTTTCGGCACAGATGTTATTGGCTTTCGTTGGGTCTTTGTGGTGAAGTTCCTTCCTGATGGCAGTGTGGATCGTTACAAGGCTCGGCTTGTTGCAAAGGGTTTTACCCAAACTTATGGGGTTGATTACTTTGACACTTTATCTCCAGCTGCTCGTCTCAGTACTATTCGAGTTCTTCTCTCTGTGGCTGTCAACCGGGATTGGCCCATTTCACAACTGGATGTCAAAAATACCTTTCTTTATGGGGATCTTCGGGAAGATGTTTACATGGAGCAACCTCCTGGGTATGTTTCTCAGGGGGAGATACGAGTATGCCGGCTAAAGAAGGCTATCTATGGCCTCAAGTAAAGTCCTCGTGCCTGGTTTCACAAGTTTAGCGGCATCGTTGCGGCCATTAGTTTTACAAAAAGCTCAGCTGATCACTCCTTGTTCGTTCGGAAAACTGCCTCTGGTCTTGTAGTTCTTGCGGTTTATGTTGATGACATTCGTCTTACTGGCGATGATCAGGATGGGGTAACGTTGACAAAGAAACACCTCTGTCAGCACTTGGTCACGAAGGATATGGGTTCCCCGAAATACTTTCTGGGAATTGAAATCTCTAGGAAGCCCAACTCCATGGTACTTTCCTAACGAAAGTATGCTCTTGATCTTCTAAAAGAGGCACGATTGACTGGTGCTAAACCTGCACGTTCTCCTATGGTTATTGGGGAAGACAAAACTTGGACAGATGACTCGCCTCTTCTATCCGATCTTATGAAGTACCGACATCTGGTGGGAAAACTCATTTATCTCACGGTAACCAAACCCGACATCTCTTATGTTGTTGGCAAGGTGAGATAGTTCATGCAAGCTCCTAGAGAGTGTCATCTTCAATCTACCTTGAGGATATTGAAGTATATTAAAGAAGCACCAGGGAAAGGACTCCTTTTTCAGAAGAATGATCACGTAAGGGTTGAGGCGTACTCTGATTCGAGCTATGCTGATGACAAAGGGGTCGCAAGTCAACATCAGGTTTCTGCACGTTTGTTGGAGGCAATCTTTTGAGTTGGAAGACAAGAAACAGTCTATGGTCTCCAGGTCCAGTGTAGAGGAAGAATATCGCAGTATGGCATCGACCACATATGAGTTGAAATGGTTATGGGCTCTCATGCTTGATTTAGGAGAGGTGTACGACTATCCTCTTCCTATGTTCTGCGATAATAAGGCCGCGATATACATCTCCAAAAATCTGGTCTTTTATGAGAGAACGAAGCACATAGAAGTCGACTGTCATTTCATTCGGGAGGAGATCTTGAAGAAATAGATTTGTACTCCGTTCGTCACTTCAGACAACGAGTTGGCCGACATCTTCACCATGCCGATGTCCACTTCCTTTTTCCACATTTGTGACAAGCTCGGCATGATTGATATCTATGCTCCAGCTTGAGGGGGAGTGTTGCAATATGGAGGTCGGGCGATCTGTTGTTGTTCGGATACCGGGCGGTCTGTCGGTTTATTCTGGCCGGTCTGTTTGCTGGGCTGGTGCTATTTGGTTTCCCAGCAGTCTGGCGGTTTGTCGCAGACGACTTGGAGACCGGGCATTTTAGCAGTATCCTGCGGTGGCTTGATCTTTGTGGTACATGTTATCTCCTCTTGTTAGTTGACGGGCGGTTAGCTGGCTTGTCTAACCGCCCGGCCTGTCCGGTTTGCCTTTTGTAAAGCCACATATACTTGTAAATTTTTAGTCCCACATTGCTTAATTGTATTCTCTCTTATCTCCAACATTCTATAAAAGGGAGGTTATACCATTGTAATTGATACCTTTTTTGGATAATAAAGTTTACATTACTCCAAATTTTCGGTCTGCTCTTTTCTGTTCGCACAGTGAACTCCTTCAAGTTGCTCATTATCCCAGTCATGTGTCTAGAACAACCACTATCTAAGTATCATATTGGGGTATGGCCACTTGAACTACCTCCATTAAGAAGTTTACTTTACCTTAGGACCCCAATATCTATTGGGTCCTAGGTGCACATTAGTTTGAAATTGAACATGTCCAACAACAAGTTTCCTGATTGTTGGACTGACTCTAGCTCTGACAATATTAAGATTATTCCAGCAGTCAAAGGCATAATGGCCTACCTTGTCACAACACCAACAATCATGTATGTTGTATCTTCTTTTCTGTGTAAGCCCAACAGTTGGTTTGACTGCAGTCTTGACAGAAGGAAGAGGTGCAGCGGCCATTTTCTGTTTCCTTTCAGCATGGATTTGACTGAAGGTTAGTCTGCTTGCTGTCTTGTGTGGCCTGTTCTGAATCCCATCAACAACACATTTCTTTGTAGACAGTGTGCTTTTGATAGCATCTAAAATAGCCATATCAGACAAGCTAACAGACTGACCCTTAGTCAGATTCTGTGCTGACAGGATCTGAAAATGCGCTGCTGCCACATTTTTGAGAGGGGGGTTGTAGCACCAAAAACAAATAGTCCATGATGGGCCATTTGAATTTCTTCATGGGCAGCCTTAAAAGCACTTACCCTACTATACCTTCCACAATGGCTGAGAACATCTTTTGTTCCACTTGTGGAAGCACCATTTATATAGTGACCATATATACTTTCCTGGTCATACCAGTTTGATGGGAATATCACACTCTTGAATGGGTTAGGTGGCATAGATGCCATAAGCACAATTGGAACTTTCTTTTTCCCTTTGGGATGGGCAGGTCTTGTATTAGCCTTGAATCCCAACCCCTTCTTACCCTCCTGTGAGGAGAAGGAATCTATCAAGGGCAATACTGTATTGGGCTGATAAAAACTAACCATAATACCTTTTTTCCTCTGGAGCTTTTCTTCAAGATCTTTAATGAGAATATTTTTGCTCTTGATAGTCTCCATTTGGATTCCTGACAGGGTTTTTAGTTGACTGAGTTCCCTCATTGTCTGATTCAACACAGAAGTTGTTTCAGCAAGCTGAGAAGCAGCAGGATGAAGAGACAGAATCTTCATGCCTACTTCTTAGTCAACTTCTTGCATTTCTTAAAGGCATCCAAAAGTTCACTATATCTGTCAATCAGTTGATTGACATCACCTACTGAGCAAGAATCATATTCACCATTAGATGAAGAGGCTTTTGCATATGGACTTGTCTCATATCTAGACATAGAACTGGATAGGGAATGTACCTTACTTTGACCAGGCTGATCCTAGCTGCCCTCTTCATCAGTCATTGTCAACATCCCATGGCAATTGTAGGCATCTTCTTAATCAATATCCACCTCTAAGTCACTGTCCAACAGTGTTAGAGGGGCCCTGACTCTTATCCTTGTTGCAGGATAGTCTTCATCTGCTGAAACAGTTTCTTGTTCAGCAGCAACAACAACTAGCCCAATGTAGGCTTTCTCTTCTTCAGACTCTGATGATGATGAGTCTGTCCAGTTCTTCTCTTTCCTAGCCACAAGGGACTTTTCTTTCTTGACCTTGTACTTTTGGTGAAATTTCTTCTCACCATCTTCCCTTTTCTTCACTGGGCAATCAGCAATGATATGCTCTGGCTTGCTGCAGCAGTAACAGGCAATATTAGATGAATTCTGTTTATTGGGTTTAGATCCATACTTTTCCTCCTTGGAGGTTTTCTTCCAGTGATGAGTTGAGGTGGAGGGCCTGCTCTTCTAGTTCTTTTTCTTCATCAACATATGGAGCTGCCTGGAGAAAACAACAAAGTCTTCATCAGACATGCTGCTGTTTGATGCCTCTAATTCAGAGTAGTCTGAGTCTGCTGGTCTTCTTGGAGGATAAGAGGTCTTTCTCCTGCTTTTCCTTATGACTTCAACTTTGAGAGCCACTAACTTCTCTTTGGCTTGAGATTTGCAATTGGTCTCTTCCTCTTTCCTGACTGTTAGCTGCATCTCATAAGAGAGCATTTTTTCCAAATAGGGTGTGAGGTGTAGTGTCACACAGCTTAGCCATTTCTCTAATGACATAAATCTTTGTGTCCTATTCTTTGGTGAGAGACCTGAGGATCTTATCATTTATCTCATAATGACTAAATACCCTTCCATAGGTCCTTAGCTCGTTTACTATCCTAAAGAATCTTTCATAGTAGGTGGTTGTGTTCTCTCCCTTGAACTGTCTAAAGGCCTCATACTCCTGGTTGAGCATAGACTTTCTATCATCCCTAACCTCCTTTATTCCTTCCATGTAGATCACTAGAGTGTCCCACATCTCCTTTGCAGTTTTGGAGTGAATTAGATTCTGAAGGGTAGAATCATCAATTGCACTGATAATGACATTCTGATCCCTCTTGTCCATGGTGGCAAGAATGACTTCATCCTTTGTCATCTCATCATAAGTCTTGGGTGTATGGATGTTTGCATCCAGAACAGATATAACACCAGACAATTTCATGGGGATGAAATGTCCTTATTTAATAGTTATAAGGATTTTGGGGTCAGCTGCTTACATGAACAACCTGACCCTCGCCTTCTAGATGCCAAATCCCTCCTTCCTGCAGATAGGAAGCTTCATGGCACCCAGTTCCTTATAGTTCACCCTTGAACCAAAAGGATAATCGATAACTACCTTGGAAGATCACTCAGATGGTTAGATTCTTTTTGAGCAAACTCCCTCTGATATCAATTTAAAGTCTTTAATTTCAAGGTAGCTTTCAACCTAGGGGTGAATAGTTTATCTCACTGATATTATGTCCTTTTAATTTTATTTTCCTTTAGTACTTAGTTTGTTGGCAGTAAATAGCTTTCAAGTACATACATAAAGAAAACAACAAAGAAAAGCACACACAGATTTATAGTGGTTCCCCAACTTATGGGTACATCCACTCTCCTCCCACCTTGCCAACTTCCTATTAGTCACGACACTTCTCCAAACCACTGCTCTAAAGAGCTTACACCTCATATCCCTCAGGATCTCGCAGACTCCTCCAAGACATACAACTCAGCCACAAGAGCCTACAACTCAGTGATCAACATATTACCTACCTCAGTCTAAAGGCCCTACACTCAGGCTGAGAGGACAGCCCTACCTCAGATCCACTAGGAATCCTACCTCTGAGAGAATGACTCTCCTATAGCTCAGGATGTTAAACCCTACCTTAGATCCACTTAGGATCCTACAGCTCAGGCACTGATGAGTGCGATTATGATAGGCTTTTTACTATCATAATTGTAATCATGTCCACTATTTGTTGCCTCTTTGTGGAGTAATTTCATAAGATTAGTTGAGAAATTGTCTTATCATGAATAGGAGAGCACAGTTAGGATTTTTGGTTGCTCCTTGTATTAAGCTATATATTTATCCTTTCATTTTTCTAATGCAGGTAGTGCCAACCAATGGAACTAAAAAGTCTTGGAGCAAACAAAGGAGTTCACGGAGTCAACATGGCTAATGACAGGACAAAAATTTGGTGCACACGGGTAGACACACGGCCATGTCAATACCCGTGTCCTATGTGCCCTGGAGCTGAAGAAATTGGACGCAGGAGAAAGAGACTCACACGGTTAGGCACACGCCCGTGTGCCTACCCATGTCAAAGTTGAACACGACTGCCGACCAACCTGTGTTTGGAGAACATGAAGAACAACACGGCCGTGTCAGTACCCGTGTCATCTGACACGGTCCACTACCAGACAAGCCTTTTCGTGGGGAACTGATCTAAAACCATCAACACGACCTGACACACGGCCGTGTTGGTACCCGTGTTCGACTTTGTTTGCTAGGAGACTATAAAAATCCTGTAGAAAAATTAGAGGGGACTTTAGGTTATGTTTTTTTGGGGGGAGAACTTCTGGAGCATGAAGTGGAGCATCCAAGAGAAGGAGGATTTGAAGGGTATTTTTGTATGCATTTAATCTTTCGTTAATCCCTTTTGATCTTTCCTATCTCTTAGTGATTCAACTTTAGTTATCTTTTATTTTACATGAACTTTAATTTGGAACAATTTGTTAATCATGTATCGCCTTATTTTCATTGAGTTTGTGGTAATTTGTTTGTATGTAGGGCTTGCAACCAAAGAGATTTCTCCTAATTATGAATTGCTTATTTGTTTTACATGAATTGCAAATCTCTAGATTGAGAAATTGGAAGTTTGTAATGATAGTTACATGTTCATATTTTGGTGTTAAATCTTTTTGTAATTCAAATTTCATGATCGAGAGATATGTTTTTTGGATACTTGGAATACGAATAAATGGATTCATGCTATTTTAGAGATATGATTTCATGAATGTATGTAGTAGATAGGGTATTTCCACTAATGCAGACTTGAGTATTGTAAATTGTTCGAGAGAAAGTTTACTAACTTAGGTCTAGATCTTGAATTGCTCGAGAGAGAGAATTCGATAGATGTTTACCCTTTACATTACAACAAATTTGATAGTCTTATTATTTCATGATTACGTAAAATTGAGTTAATGAATGAGTATTTCATGTAATTGCTCATAACTTTCGGCTTTTTATCATCTTGAATTCCCCAATGGTTAATTATCCAAATAGTCATACTTAGGTTAATTTTAGATTAAAAATTAATTTTAATTGTTGGTATGATAATAGAGTGAGGGTGAGTACGAGTATTTGAAATGGCCCTGTGGAATACGACACAAGAGTAGATTTCTCCTATACTATGATTGATAGGTGCACTTGCCTGAAAGTTAATTCAATCTAGCTTATGCCCATCTACATAGTTTATACTAGATTGTAGAATGAATCCGCATCGAGTTATTACTTGTTAACAAAGGAAATCATCAAGTTTTTGGCGCCGTTGCCGGGGAATCGATTTCATTATTTTGAAAGCCTAAACTTTATTAATCTACCAATTTTTGTTTATTAACATATAATTGTAAATTAGTTATGGAATACTTATATCGCTTAATCTCTGTTTTGTAGTCTGTTAGTCTATGACCAGGGGCATAAATTCTGGGCTAGCACCATTTCATCTTGACCCAGAGTGAATTATCCATAACACCAACCAAAGGGACGTGGGAGTCAATACCACAGATATTTCAAACGAACTAGTAGAAGAAGAAATAGTTAACCAAGGAGAGAATCATCCGGAAAATTTGGATACCATGGCCAACCATAATGAGCAAACTATGTCTGACTTTGCTAGACCTAACCTCCAAGGAACTGGGTCAAGCATCGTTAGACCTCCAATAGTCACCAATAACTTCAAATTGAAGCCTGGTGTCATACAGATGGTCCAATAGTATGTCCAGTATGATGCCCTGCAAGATAAAGATCCTAACACCCACTTGGCCGGATTCCTGGAGATATGTGATACATTCAAGATCAATGGTGTTTCCAATGATGCCATTTGATTGCGATTGTTTCCATTCTCGTTAAGGCATAAGGCGAAGCAGTTGTTGAACTTATTACCTAGAGGGTCGATTACTACGTGGGATATGATGGCTGAGAAGTTTTTGATGAAGTATTTCCCACCGATGAAGACTGTAAAGCTAAGGAATGACATTTTTACGTTCATGCAATTGGAATCTGAATCATTGTACGACACATGGGAATGATTCAAGGATCTTTTGAGGAGATGTCCCCACCATGCTCTACCTTCATGGCTTCAGATTCAGACCTTTTACAATGGTCTCAATCCGTCCACTAAACAGATGATTGATGCGGCTAGTGGAGGCACCTTGAATAACAAGACAGCTGAAGCGGCTCAGCAGTTGATAGAAAACATGGCGATGAATAACTATCAATGGACTACCGTAAGACAAAAGCCTAGCAAGCCTGCAGGAATTTATGAAGTGGATGTTGTCACCGCCTTAGCCATTAAAGTGGAGAAGCTTCACCAAAAGGTGGACAACCTTGCCTTAGCATCACCCTCCATGGCACCTCAATAATGGGACCCTTCATATAGTGGAATACCTAGTTGTGAACCTTCAGTACAAGATCATGTTGACTATATGGGTAACAATATGAGACCTCCTTTCAATGAAGCGAACAACCCATATAGTGCTACATACAATCCTGGATGGAGGAACCACCCCAATTTCTCTTAGGGAGGACAAGGCAATCAAGGGAAGCAACCCATGTTTGGACAACAACAACCGGAACCAAGGATGCCTACATTGGAAGATGTGCTCACCAAGTTCATGCAAACTACCGATGTAGCCTTCCGGAATCAAGAGGGCTCGATTCGAAATTTGAAGAATCAGATTGGACAGCTTGCAAGGATGGTTTCTGAAAGACAATAAGGAACACTTCCCGGAAATATTGAGACAAATCCTAGGGAGCATGCAAAAGCCATTCAATTGAGGAGCGGAAAGGAGTTACAAGACCCAAGAATTATGAAGGAAGTGCCCCAAGTGGAGTCTAGCGGTGAAGGACCAAGGGAGATGAATGTGCAACCGATGGAGTATCAACCAGCCGTACCATACCTAGCAAAGCTTAGCAAGGAGCGCATGGATGCGCAGTATGGTAAATTTCTATCTATGTTTAAACAATTACATGTCAATTTACCTTTTTCTGAAATTATTCAAATGCCTAAGTATGCGAAATTTCTTAAGGATTTAATTTCTAATAAAAGGAAAATAAAGGAATTATCTTTAGTAA
This sequence comes from Platanthera guangdongensis, assembly GCA_039583875.1. Lineage (NCBI taxonomy): Eukaryota > Viridiplantae > Streptophyta > Magnoliopsida > Asparagales > Orchidaceae > Platanthera > Platanthera guangdongensis. Next base: position 52,186,031 of record CM077147.1, read on the forward strand.
CACTTAGTGAAGAATGTTCTGCTATTTTGCAAAATAAATTACTACAAAAAATTAAGGATCCTGGTTCATTTTTAATTGCATGTTTAATCAGATATTTGCAAGTAAATAAAGTTTTAGCGGATTTAGGAGCAAGTATAAATTTAATGCCTTATAAACTATATTTGAAACTAGGTTTAGGAGAACTTAGACCAACTAGAATGATTATCCAACTAGCAGATCGATCGGTTAAGTATCCTAGAGGAATAGTGGAGGATGTATTGGTTAAGGTAGATAAGTTTATATTTCCTGTTGATTTTGTTATTCTAGATATGGATGAAAATATTGAAGTACCACTTATATTAGGTCGTACATTTTTAGCCACTTCTAGAGCGCTTATTGATGTTTTTGATGGTAAATTAGTTTTGTGAGTATGAGAAGATGAAATCATTTTTCAAATTGGCAATACTATGAAACAATCGTTAGATAATGATGATTATTTCTATTTTTCTCATGGTATTGATAATGTTATGTCTTCTATAAATTCTAATTTTTATTGTAAAGATCCTTTAGAAATTTGTATTACAAACTGCTATCTAGGAGAAGAAAAAAATAAAGATATTGTTGAACATTTATTTTTTCTAGATAATAGTATTGCGATGAATAGAACGACTGAATATAATTTGATTACTCAAGGATATCATGAAGCTCTTAAGAATAATACTAATAATCCACCAATATTAGAACTTAAAAAATTATCGGATCATCTTGAGTATGCATTCTTAGGAACTAATTCTTCTTATCCAGTTATTATTTACTATAATCTATCTAATACTGAAAAAGATAAATTAATAACTATCTTGAAGAAATGTAAAGGTTTAATAGCATTGCAAATATCTGATATAAAGGATATAAATCCTAGTTTTGCACTCACAAAATCCTTTTGGAAGAAAACTATAAATCTTCTATTCAACCGCAATGTAGGCTAAACCCGAATATGAAAGAGGTAGTCAAGGCGGAGATTGTTAAGTTGATAGATGCTGGTATTATATACCCTATTTCGGATAGTTCATGAGTTAGTCCTGTCCAAGTTGTTCCTAAGAAGGGTGGTCTAATAGTGGTAGCTAACGATAAGAATGAGTTAATTCCTATGCGAATGGTAACAGGTTGGCGTGTCTATATTGACTATAGGAAATTAAATGATGCCACTAGGAAAGACCATTAACCTCTGCCTTTCATTAACCAAATATTAGAATGTTGTCAGGACATCCTTATTATTGTTTTCTAGATGGACTTTCTGGATAATTCCAAATTCCTATAGCACTAGAAGACTAGGAGAAAACAACATTTACTTGTCCATTTGGTTCATTTGCCTATAGACGTATGCCTTTCGGGTTATGTAATGCACCCGCCACTTTTCAAAGGTGCATACTAGCCATCTTTAACGAATATGTTGAGGATATCATGGAAGTATTTATGGAGGATTTTTCTGTTTTTGGCGACTCGTTTAATCTATGTTTGGATAATTTAGAGAAAGTTTTTAGGAGGTGTGAGGAGACTAACCTAGCACTTAGTTGGGAGAAGTGCCATTTCATGGTCAAGGAAGGGTAGTGCTTGTCCATAAAATCTCAAGCCAAGGAATCCAAGTAGATAGAGCGAAAATTGAGACCATCGAAAAGTTACCACCGTCAACCTCCGTCAAGGCAGTGAGAAGTTTCTTAGGACATGCGGGATTTTACCGCCAGTTTATTAAAGACTTCTCTAAAATAGCTAAACCACTTACCAGGCTGTTAGAAAAAGGCACACCTTTCATTTTTGAAAAAGAGTGTCTACATGCCTTTGAGTTTTTAAAAGAGAGATTAATTAATTCTCCTATTATGATCGCGCCCGATTTTAATCAACCATTTGAGATCATGTGTGACGCTAGTAGTTTTGCGCTAGGGGTTGTTTTAGAACAATGCCAAAAAAACACTTTCATCATATATATTACACTAGAAAAACACTTAATAATACGCAGGAGAATTATACAATTACAGAAAAATAACTCCTAGCAGTGGTATTCTCCTTAGATAAATTTAGATCTTATTTAACATTATCTAAAGTTCTAGTATATACCAACCACTCTGCCCTGAGATATTTATTATCCAAGGCGGAAGCCAAGTCTCGTTTAATTCATTGGGTTCTCTTATTACAAGAATTTGATTTGGAAATTAGGGATAAACGAGGAGCAGAAAACTTAGCGGCAGACCATCTTTCACGTTTGGAAAATCCACTACAATCAATGTTAGATGAATCTGAAATTTTTGATACATTTCCTGAGGAATCACTGTTTTCAATATCTACAAATATACATCTTGATTATCCATGGTTTGCGGATTATGCAAACTATCTTGTAGCTAAGGTTCTTCCAAAAGAATTTTCATACCAGCAGAAAAAGAAATTTTTCTCTGATTTGAAATATTACTTTTGGGAGGACCCCTTTCTTTTTCAGATATGTGCAAATTCCGTTATACAAAAGTGTGTGTCAGTGGAGGAAGGCTGGAAAATTTTGGAGCAGTGTCATTTAGGCCCTGTCGGTGATCACTATGGAGCAAATCACTCGGCAAAAAAGGTTCTTGATTCTGGATTTTATTGGCCCCTTCTACTCAGGGATGCCCAAAGGTATGTGCTTTCATGTGATTCTTGTCAAAAAGCAGGTAATATTTCTAAATTACATGAAATGTCACAAAAATATATTCTTGAATGTGAAGTATTCGATGTGTGGGGGATTGATTTTATGGGACCATTTCCAGTTTCTTTTGGGAATAAATATATTTTAGTAGTTTTGGATTATGTATCGAAGTGGGTTGAAGCACAAGCTTTGCCTACTAATGATAGTAAGGTAGTAGTCCGATTTTTAAAATCCTTATTTGCACGATTTGGCACACCACGTGCACTTATTAGCGATAGGGGTTCACATTTCTGTAATTCGCAGCTAGATAATGTATTGGAAAAGTATGGAGTTACATATAGGATAGTCACTCCTTATCATCCGCAATCTAGTGGTCCAGTTGAAGTTTCCAATGGAGAGCTTAAGAGGATCCTAGAAAAATCTATAGAAGGGAATAGGAAGCAGTGGTCTAGAAAACTTAACGATTGTTTGGGGGCATATAGGACCGCCTTCAAAACACCTATAGGGACCACACCCTTTAGATTAGTCTATGGCAAATCATGTCACATGCCTATAGAATTAGAACACAAGTCGTATTGGGCGATACTCTCTTTGAATTTTGATACTAATTCTATAGGGGAGAAACGTAAAATTCAACTTAATGAGTTAGATGAGTGGAGAACCATGGCCTATGACAACTCTTGAATTTATAAGGAGAAGACCAAGCTATTTCATGATCGTCACCTTTGCAAACCCATGACATTTCAGAAAGGTGACCAAGTCCTCCTTTTTAACTCTCATCTTCATTTATTCCCAGGCAAGTTAAGATATAAGTGGTCCGGACCCTTCAAGGTTAAAGAAGTCTTCCCCTACGGCACCGTCGAAATTACCCACCCTAAGAAGGGAGATTTTAAGGTTAATGGACACCGACTGAAGCCTTATTATGGTGAGCTCCCTAAAGACTTCGCTCGTCAAGAGACCTGCCTCCGTCTAGATTAGGATTATGAAAAATATAGTAATGTTCATATGTTCTAAAATTTTTAGTATAACTATAGTTATAAGAAAAAAATGTACGTTATAAAAACAAAAATATTTCTGTAATTAATTTCACCTAAGGAAATTTTCCAATTTTAGAGGCGCACACGGGTCACCACACGCTCATTTGGGTGGCAGTGTGCTCAACACAGCCTCAGGCATAGCCGTGTCACTTAAATCTAGAATAGGACGATTTTATCCCGAGCACAACACGGGTTCACACCAACTCAGGTGCCTGGCCGTGTCAGATGTTACACACCCATATCGCATGTCACCTACCAACCCGTGTGTTTTTAATGCGTTGTGCCAGATCAGACACGGGTCCACACACGGGTGTGTTGTGTCCCGTGTCCGCCTGCCACGCTGTTTCCTGTCAATTTGACCGCATGGCCCCCCACAGCCCGTGTTTCACGAGGCTGAGATTCCTCAACATGGGTATGCACACGCCTGTGTGCGCACCCGTGTTTCCCTACTATATATAGGGGCAGTGTCCTTTCCTTCCTTTCCATCTCCTGATTATAGCCAATCCTCTCGTTTCTTCCAAGACCATAGCTCGGTTTGAGTGTTCTTTTCCGCCTCCACAATTCTGGATACGCCTCCTCTACTCAATCTTCCCTCTGTGGTAACCATTTTTTATTTATAATTTTACTCTACTCCTCCCCCTCCGCTCTTTCCTCCACGTTCTTCCTCTCCCATTTTCATTTTCAAACTAAATATAACAAAAATCTTTTACTTTTCTCGACAGACAATGTCTTTCGGAAGAGGCCAAGGAGGTCGCCGTCGTCGACCGGAGCTCCAGGCTCTATCTACGGAGCGGCGCGATGCTCTTATACCGCTAGTGTTCACCGATCCTACGCATTCCGCCTGTTACAACCTCCTCCAATCAAAGAAATTTCAAGACATCTGCACCATTGATTGGAGTGTATTAGAAGAAATAAACTTACCGGGGGATGTCCGGGAATTAATTTCTGTATTGGGTTGGGAGCAATTCTTTGCGATAGAAGAGTTAGGCTTTAAGGAACTCACACTCGAGTTCCTGTCCTCATTTTACTTAAATATTAGTCCTAATCTCATTGATTCATCTCGTGAGCATGAGGGGATCATCTCGTTTCGAGTAGTGGGCACCTTTTACAAACTTACCCTGCTTCAGTTCACCCAATACCTAGGGGTGTATGAGGCGTCTTTCCTCTTTAGTGTCGCTTACTCCGACCTTCATTTCAACCTCCCCTCTCACGATCTTGTCGGCGGTATATGGGCTCGGCTCACTTTTGATCTTAGTCCATATGAGGCCAAGATGTCAAAGGCATCCCAGTTGTATTCCCCCACCCTCCATTACATTCACCATCTCCTGAGCCATAATTTGAGCGGCTGGGGCGAAAGCTCCGGCGTTGTCAGTCGGCAGGACTTGCTGTACCTCTATAGCATGTCTTCTCATTATCCTCTCCACCTAAGCTTCCTACTCGCCCAATTCATCCTCCACCAGGCCGACACCCCCCGCATAGGGTCTATTTGTGTAGCACCCTACATCACTCGTCTGGTTAAGAATATGGGCATCTTATCAGCCCTCCCCCCGATGATAGTGGTCGCAAAGACCGTGCCCATCACGATGGACAACCTTCGATCCCTCTGCCTCGTCACCGCTCGTCAGGGCCGGGGAGGCGTCACATATTCTATTACGAGGCGTGGACCGCACGCGCAGGACGACAGTGACAACGATGTGGATCCTGACCTCGATGTGCCTATGGTTCCTCCGCCCCATTCCACTTATGATCATGGAGAGTCTTCTACTGCTCCCCCTCCACCTCGTTCGCGATATTTGCTGGAGTTCCGGTAGTTCTTCGACACCGAGCTCTCGCCGCGCTTACAGTGTATCGAGGCGGCGCAGACGCGAACAGAGGACCTCCTCATCTAGGTCAGGGACCACTTGGGGATTTCTCCTAGAGAGTCGGCAGCTCCTGGCCAGCCACACTTCCCAGACGTCCAGCCGCATTACTTTTGACATGTATCTGTATATTGTATTATTTCTTTATTTCTATTAATGTATTGTAGACATTTTATATGATTTCATGTCAACTCCTGGTTCCTTCATGTACTCTTCTATTTTGATGATAGCAGTTGTTTTTCTTATTCTTAGTGAAATTACTTTTTCAGCACTTTACATTGCAATGAGGACATTGCAAATTCTCAGTCTTGGGGTGGATGTTCTTTCTTTCATTTTATAATTATTGTGATGGACATGGTTACAATTGGCAAGAATTTTGCTATCATAACACTCAAGTTAGTTATACCCCCTAAGAAAAAAAATTCATTGACTTTTGTTACTCTTTTAAGCTCTCATTATTCATTCAATTGGGATTATCACTATTTAATTTAACTTCGCACGCTGATTAAAATGAATTAATGTAGACTCATAGAAGTTTCAACTTTGTTGATTCGTAATTAAGTATAGAAATGCATTAGCTTATTTTCTCTATATATATATTTATTGTTAAGATTAATCCTCTATATTATTAACTATCAATCACTATATTTTAGAAAATATAATTATCTATAGTAATGTGAGTCGATGAGTGTAACATTTCTATAATTTGGTATTAGGAATTAAAATGAAAGATACTCTCTATTGATGTCTAGCACTTACCCTCTAGCGATCCTCAAAACTGTTGCATAAGTTAACTAGTGAGGGCGGAAATGACTTAGGCCTCCTTTTGGATAGCTTGAGCCTTGCAAACCCAAAACCTTAAATATTATACCCTTGCACACCAATTTGGACCTTCCCTATCCTTTTGAAACTCTACCACTAAAAGTCACCAAGGCCAAATCCTTACCTATTAGCACACCTATCATTGAGCTCTTCATGGAATGAGTTTGTTCGTAGTGATATGTGGCCTGAGTGTGTGTATACTTGCATCCACTCGGAATGATCCCTACTATGAACCCAAAAAAAGAAAAAAAAAGACATAGTGATATGTGGCCTGAGTGCGTGTATACTTGCAACCACTCAGAATGATCCCTACTATGGCCTCTTGGTTAAGAAGAATAAATATTTAGAGTATCCTTCAAAAATGTGGGAAGTATACTAATTGCAAAGTCTGGGGGTGTTTTTATAACACTAACGTATGTTATGGTATGTTCCAATAAAAGGCTCAATTGAGATTTAGGTGTGAAAGAAAAGAAAACAAAATCCATTAAATCTATCTTTGATTAGCTCACCTATAATCTTCTATCCTAAGCCAAAAAAGGCTTCACCATAATACAAAGTCCTAAGGATCCGACCTTACTAAGTCTAACTAGTACCGTGGAGAGTGTGTGAAAATGGTAAGCTCATGACTATCAATATGGGTACTTATAAGTTTTGAAATACTAATACGTATTTTATTGAGATTTTTATTTTCTCCTCACATTTGTCATAGATGACTATACCTTTATTTCTAGGAAAGAGTGCAAGATATTTAAAAGATATATTGGAGGAATTTTAAGATAAATTTATAATTAGAAACGTCTGCTAAACTATTTCCTATATGATTACATCATCAAAGTCCCATTTAAATTCATAGCAACCAGTGTGCGGAGATAAAATTATTTATTGGTAACCCAAGTGTTCGAATTAGTTTGCTTAGGGACAAACAAACATCTAAGTTTGGGGGTATTTGATGAGTGCAATTATGATAGGCTTTTTACTATCATAATTATAATCATGACTACTATTTTTTGCATCTTTGTGGAGTAATTTCGCAAGATTAGTTGAGAAATTATCTTATCATGAATAGGAGAGCATAGTTATGATTTTTGGTTACTCCTTGTATTAAGCTATATATTTATCCTTTCATTTTTCTAATGTAGGTAGTGTCAACCAATGGAACTAAAAGTCTTGGAGCAAACAGAGGAGTTCACGGAGTCAACATGGCTGATGACAGGACAAAAATTTGGCGCACACGGGTAGACACACGGCCATGTCAATACATGTGTCCTATGTGCCCTGGAGCTGAAGAAATTGGACGCAGGAGACAGAGACTCACATGGGTAGGTACACGCCCGTGCGCCTACCCGTGTCAAAGTTGAACACGACTGCCGACCAACCCGTGTCTAGAGAACATGAAGAACAACATGGTCGTGTTAGTACCCGTGTCATCTGACACGGCCCACTACCAAACACACCCGTTCGTAGGGAACTTCTCTAGAACCGTCAACACGGCCTGACACACGGCCGTGTTGGTACCCGTGTTCGACTTTGTTTGCTAGGATACTATAAAAATCCTGTAGAAAAATGAGAGGGGACTTTTGGATCAGTTTTCATTAGGGGAGAACTTCTGGAGCATGAAGTGGAGCATCCAAGAGAAGGAGGATTTGAAGGGTATTTTTGTATGCATTTAATCTTTCATTAATCCCTTTTGATATTTCTTATCTCTTGGTGATTTAACTTTAGTTATCTTTTATTTTACATGAACTTTAATTTGGAACAATTTGTTAATCATGTATCGTCTTGTTTTCATTGAATTTGTGGTAATTTGTTCGTATGTAGGCTTGCAACCAAAGAGATTTCTCCTAATTATGAATTGCTTATTTGTTTTACATGAATTGCAAATCTCTAGATTGAGAAATTGGAAGTTTGAAATGATAGTTACATGTTCATATTTTGGTGTTAAATCTTTTTGTAATTCAAATTTCATGATCGAGAGATATGTTTTTTGGATACTTGGAATACGAATAAATGGATTCATGGTATTTTAGAGATAAGATTTCATGAATGTATGTGGTAGATAGGGTGTTTCCACTAATGCAGACTTGAGTGTTGTAAATTGTTCGAGAGAAAGTTTACTAACTTAGGTCTAGATCTTGAATTGCTCAAGAGAGAATTCGATAGATGTTTACCCTTTACATTACAACAAATTTGATAGTCTTATTATTTCATGATTACTTAAAATTGAGTTAATGAATGAGTATTTCATGTAATTGCTCATAACTTTCGACTTTTTATCATCTTGAATTCCCCAATGTTTAATTATCCAAATAGTCATAGTTAGGTTAATTTTAGATTAAAAATTAATTTTAATTGTTGGTACGATAATAGAGTGAGGGTGAGTACAAGTATTTGAAATGGCCCTATGGAATACGACAGGAGATGTAGATTTCTCCTATACTATGATTAATAGGTGCACTTGCCTGAAAGTTAATTCAATCTAGCTTATGCCCATCTACATAGTTTATACTAGATTGTAGAATGAATCTGCATCGAGTTATTACTTGTTAGCAAAGTAAATCATCAAGTTTTTGTGGATGTTCTTTCTTCCATTTTATAATTGTTGTGATGGACATGGTTACAATTGATAATAATTTTGCTATCATAACACTCAAGTTAGTTATACCCCCAAAGTAAAAAAAAAATTTCATTGACTTTTATTATTCTTTTAAGCTCTCATTATTCATTCAATTGGGATTATCATTATTTAATTTAACTTCACACGCTGATTAAAATGAATTAATGTAAACTCATAGAAGTTTCAATTTTGTTGATTCGTAATTAAGTATAGAAATGCATTGGCTTAATTTTCTCTATATAATTTATTGTTAAGATTAATCCTCTATATTATTAGCTATCAATCACTATATTTTAGAAAATATAATTATCTATAGTAATGTGAGTCGATGAGTGTAACATTTCTATAATTTGGTATTAGGGAATTAAAATGAAAGATACTCTCTATTGATGTCTAGCACTTACCCTCTAGCGATCCTCAAAACTGTTGCATAAGTTAACTAGTGAGGGAGGAAATGACTTAGGCCTCCTTTTGGATAGCTTGAGCCTTGCAAACCCAAAACCTTAAATATTATACCCTTACACACCCAATTCGTACCTAATCCCTATCCTTTTGATACTCTACCACTAAAAGTCACCAAGGCCAAATCCTTACCTATTAGCACACCTATCATTGAGCTCTTCATGGAATGAGTTTGTTCGTAGTGATATGTGGTTTGAGTGCGTGTATAATTGCATCCACTTGGAATGATCCCTACTATGAACCCAAAAAAGAAGAAAAAAAAGACATAGTGATACGTGGCCTGAGTGCGTGTATACTTGCAACCACTCAGAATGATCCCTACTATGGCCTCTTGGTTAAGAAGAATAAATATTTAGAGTATCCTTCAAAAATGTGGGAAGTATACTAATTGCAAAGTTTGGGGGTGTTTTTATAACACTAACGTATGTTAAGGTATGTTCCAACAAAAGGCTCAATCGAGATTTAGGTTTGAAAGAAAAGAAAACAAAATCCATTAAATCTATCTTTGATTAACTCACCTATAATCTTCTATCCTAAGCCAAAAAGGCTACACCATAATACAAAGTCCTAAGGATGTGACATCACTAAGTCTAACTAGTGTCGTGGAGAGGGTGTGAAAAGGGTAAGCTCATGACCATCAATATGGGTACTTATAAGTTTTGAAATACTAATACGTATTTTATTGAGATTTTTATTTTCTCCTCACATTTGTCATAGATGACTATACCTTTATTTCAAGGAAAGAGTAAAAGATAGTTAAAAGATATATTGGAGGAATTTTAAGATAAATTTATACTTAGAAACGTCTGCTAAACTATTTCCTATACGATTACATCATCAAAGTCCCATTTAAATTCATAGAAACCAGTATGCGGAGATAAAATTATTTATTGGTAACCCAAGTGTTCGAATTAGTTTGCTTAGGGACAAGCAAACATCTATGTTTGGGGGTATTTGATGAGTGCGATTATGATAGGCTTTTTACTATCATAATTGTAATCATGTCCACTATTTTCTGCCTCTTTGTGGAGTAATTTCGCAAGATTAGTTGAGAAATTATCTTATCATGAATAGGAGAGCACAGCTAGGATTTTTGGTTACTCCTTGTATTAAGCTATATATTTATCCTTTCATTTTTCTAATGTAGGTAGTGCCAACCAATGGAACTAAAAGTCTTGGAGCAAACAGAGGAGTTCACAGAGTCAACATGACTGATGACAGGACAAAAATTTGGTGCACACGGGTAGACACACGGCCATGTCAATACTCGTATCCAATGTGCCCTGGAGCTGAAGAAATTGGATGCAGGAGACAGAGACTCACATGGGTAGGCACACGCCCGTGTGCCTACCCCTGTAAAAGTTGAACACGAATGTCGACCAACCCGTATCTGGAGAATATGAAGAACAACACGGCTGTGTCAGTACCCATGTCATCTGACACGGCCCACTACCAGACACGCCTATTTGTGGGGAACTGCTCTAGAACCGTCAACACGGCCTGACACACGGCCGTGTTGGTACCCGTGTTCGACTTTGTTTGCTAGGAGACTATAAAAATCCTGTAGAAAAATGAGAGGGGACTTTTGGATCAGTTTTCGTTGGGGGAGAACTTCTGGAGCACGAAGTGGAGCATCCAAGAGAAGGAGGATTTGAAGGGTATTTTTGTATGCATTTAATCTTTCATTAATCCCTATTGAACTTTCATATCTCTTGGTGATTCAACTTTAGATATCTTTTATATTACATGAACTTTAATTTGGAACAATTTGTTAATCATGTATCGCCTTTTTTTCATTGAATTTGTGGTAATTTGTTCGTATGTAGACTTGCAACCAAAGAGATTTCTCCTAATTATGAATTGTTTTTTTGTTTTACATGAATTGCAAATCTCTAGATTGAGAAATTGGAAGTTTGTAATGATAGTTACATATTCATATTTTGGTGTTAAATCTTTTTGTAATTCAAATTTCATGATCGAGAGATATGTTGTTTGGATACTTGGAATACAAATCAATGGATTCATGGTATTTTAGAGATAAGATTTCATGAATGTATGTTGTAAATAGGGTGTTTCCACTAATGCAGACTTGAGTATTGTAAATTGTTCGAGAGAAAGTTTACTAACTTACGTCTAGATCTTGAATTGCTCGAGAGAGAGAATTCGATAAATGTTTACCCTTTACATTACAAAAAATTTGATAGTCTTATTATTTCATGATTACGTAAAATTGAGTTAATGAATGAGTATTTCATGTAATTGCTCATAACTTTCGGCTTTTTATCCTCTTGAATTCCCCAATGTTTAATTATCCAAATAGTCATAGTTAGGTTAATTTTAGATTAAAATTTAATTTTAATTGTTGGTACGATACTAGAGTGAGGGTGAGTACGAGTATTTGAAATGGCCCCGTGGAATACGACACGAGATGTAGATTTCTCCTATACTATGATTGATAGGTGCACTTGCCTGAAAGTTAATTCAATCTAGCTTATGCCCATCTACATAGTTTATACTAGTTTGTATAATGAATCTGCATCGAGTTATTACTTGTTATGCACTTGCCGTCCCCAGCAACAGCGCCAAAAACTTGATGATTTCCTTTGCTAACAAGTAATTATTTGTATAAACTAAAATATCATGAATCCATGTATTTGTATTCATAGTATCCAAACAACATATCTCTCGATCATGAAATTTGAATTACAAAAATATTTAACACCAAAATATGAACATGTAACTATCATTACAAACTTCCAATTTCTCAATATAGAGATTTGCAATTCATGTAAAACAAATAAGCAATTCATAATTAGGAGAAATCTCTTTGTTTGCAAGCCTACATACGAACAAATTACCACAAATTCAATGAAAACAAGGCGATTTATGAATAACAAATTGTTCCAAATTAAAGTTCATGTAAAATAAAAGATAACTAAAGTTGAATCACCAAGAGATTGGAAAGATCAAAAGGGATTAATGAAAGATTAAATGCATACAAAAATACCCTTCAAATCCTCCTTCTCTTGGATGCTCCACTTCGTGCTCCAGAAGTTCTCCCCCAACGAAAACTGATCCTAAAGTCCCCTCTCATTTTTCTACGGGATTTTTATAGTCTCCTAGCAAACAAAGTCGAACACGGGTACCAACACGGCCGTGTGTCAGGCCGTGTTGACGGTTCTAGAGCAGTTCCCCACGAACAAGCGTGTCTGGTAGTGGGCCGTGTCAGATGACACAGGTACTAACACGACCGTGTTGTTCTTCATGTTCTCCATACACGGGTTGGTCGGCAGTCGTGTTCAACTTTGACACGGGTAGGCACATGGTCGTGTGCCTACCCGTGTGAGTCTCTGTCTCCTGCGGCCAATTTCTTCAGCTCGAGGGCACATAGGACACAAGTATTGACATGGCCATGTGTCTACCCGTGTGTGCCAAATTTTTGTCTTGTCATCAGCCATGTTGACTCCGTGAACTCCTTTGTTTGCTCCAAGACTTTTAGTTCCATTGGTTGGCACTACCTGCATTAGAAAAATGAAAGAATAAATATATAGCTTAATACAAGGAGTAACCAAAATTCCTAACTGTGCTCTCCTATTCATGATAAGACAATTTCTCAACTAATCTTGCGAAATTACTCCACAAAGAGGCAGAAAATAGTGGACATGATTACAATTGTGATAGTAAAAAGCCTATCATAATCACACTCATCAGGCACAAGTGCCCTACAACTCAGTGAGAATGACTCACCTACCTAAGACTTGATACTAAGTCCTACAGCTCAGATCCATCATGATCCTACCTCGGAGAGAATGACTCTCCTATAGCTTAGGTTGTTAAGCCCTACCTTAGATCCACTTGGGATCCTACAGCTCAGACACAAGTGCCCTACAACTCAGTGAGAATGACTCATCTACCTCAGACTTAATACAAAGTATTAAAGCTCAGGTCTAGCAGGATCATACAACTCAGAGAGTTTAACTCTCCTATAGCTCAAGCAAGATTTCCCTTCCTCATGCTTGGAAATCCTACACTCAGATCTAATTGGATCCTATAGGGAGAAAGGTGATTTAGTTTATTTGACACAAAAATGTTTTTTTGTGTCAACAACTAGGGCTGAGATGTCTCAGCACTCTCTCTCTCTCTCCACAGCAGCAGGAAGAAGTTCTCCCTCTATTGGAAGAGTTTCAGAATGAATATTCTGATCTTGCCGGAGAAGAAGATGAATCGCTCGATCTTGATTTCTTCAAGCAACCAACTAATCCCACTGGAGAATGAAGGCTCTACTCTCTTTCTCTATCAGAAATCTTTCTTCTTATGCTGTAGCAGATGAAGATGCAACAGATCACTGAACATTTCGTTCTTGCAGGAAGACTTTTTCTCGACAGCAATGGTGAGGAAGATGAAGTCCAGCAGCAACTTTTAAAATCAATAAAGCTCTAAAGGTTATTTGTGTCTTAGCCAATCTCTTCCTTTTATAGTTCGCCTATCAACGGCTCTAAGAAATCAGTGGGGCCCACCTGCAGCTTCCAGCTACACCTTGCTTTAACGAAAGAAGACGTACAGTAGCTGCTTGGCAGAATTTGTCTTATTTTGTAGCTTCTCCGTACTTGATTTGACATTAGTTCACTTTGTCGATTTTGCTGATTTTGCTGGCGTCAGGACATGAGTACTTAGCCAAAATCGAGCATCAGTAAAATAGGTGTTAAGTGAATGAGCTTCACTCAATGCAAAGGCATTTAGATAGAATTCTGTCTATCTAGGCGCTGACCGTGTTGAGTAAGCATGCTTCACTCAAAGCCTTTTGCCTTAGCTTATTCTTCAGCCTTTTCTGTATGTCTGGCGTTGAGAGCATTGAGTGAGCATGCGTCACTCAACACCTTGTGCCTTAGCCATGCTTTGTGTATTTTAGGCGTTGAGAGCATTGAGTGAGCACTCCTCACTCAACTCTTTCTGGCTTAACCAATTTCCTGCTCCTTCGGCATCTTAAGCATTGAGAGCGTTGAATGAGCACGCCTCACTCAACACTTTTTTACTTTAGCCAGATTTTCTGAATCTTGACGTTGAGAGTATTGAGTGAGCATGTCTCACTCTATGCTTTCTGCATTAGCCAGATTTTTCTGCTCCTTGGCATTGAGTGAGTAAGCTCCACTCAACGCCAAACTACTTAACAGATTTTATCCTGTTTAGCTGGTGTTAAGCAAGTAAGCTACACTCAACGCATTTGTACTTAGCCAAATATCAGCACAGATTTTTTGTTGCTTTGACTTATATGGCAATACTCAACAAATATAGAGTATGGCGTTGAGTGAGTGATACTCACTCAATGCCTGTGGACTTAGCCACTTTTCTTCCCATTTCTTCTTAGACTTTTATTGCATTAGCATGTCTCACAGCCTTTTGTTGCATGGCGTTGAGTGAGTTAACTTCACTCAATGACCGTGGACTTAGCCACTTTCTCAGTATGCCACAACTTTGGCTTTGACAGTATAGGCTCCACTCAGCGCTATAAGTCATCTAGCGTTGAGTGAGTGATTCTCACTCACCGCCTGTAGACTTAGACAGATTTTTGTCTATCCACATCTTAGGTTAGTGTTTACCTGCCATAGCCACTTAGGCTACCTGTCCCATCATTATTGCTAGGACATCCCTGCATGCATGAACGCAGACACTTGTCAAATACAATTTTATGTATATCATTGACAAGATTGACTTCACTCAAATCTAGGACATTGTGGGCAATGGACCCGACAAAAGTGACTCCTCTTGTCACAACACCAACATTCATGGATGTTGCATCTCCTCTTTTGAATAGCATTTGGAGTGTGCAAGCTATTACTAGTTGTCTGTTCAGATGGGAGAGCATCAGCCTTATTTCTATTCCTTTCAGCAAGTATTTGACTAAAAGTGAGTCTGCCAGTAGATGCACTTGGCTTATTCTTAGTAGCACCAACAAATGTCATCTTTGCAGTTGACATGGAGTTTATGGCATCAAAAACTGCCATGTGTGGCTTACTGACTGTCTTGCCCTTAGTCACGATTTTTGCTGAGGGAATATGGGAACAGGCTACAGCCTTATCCCTTAGTTTAGGGGCTGGACCACAAACACAAATGGTCTATAATGGGACATTTGGATTTCCTTATGGGAAGCCTTTAGTGCACTCAACTTCATGCCCTTTCTCCTTATATTGTAAGATACCCTTGTATTCTTACAAGAAGAATTTTCATTCTTCCAGTGACTGTACATGTTGTCTTAGTCTTACCTATTGGAAGGGAGGATTACCTTTTGAAAGGTGGTCTGAGTAAGTATAGGAGATGTGCCTTTACCTTTAGAATGGATAACTCTAGAGTTCCACTTGGACCCCAAACCTCTCTTATCCTGTTGAGAGGTGAAGGAGTCAATATGTGGCAACACAGTTTTGGGCTTTGAGAATTCTGCCACAAGCTTCTTCTCCTTGAGAAACTTTTCTTTAAAATCCATGATAATCATGTTCTTCTAGACGATGGTCCTAATTTGGATAATTGAGATTGCTTTCAGTTGGCTAACTTCTCTCCTTATCTGAGCTAGCAAGGAGGCTGACTCAGGCTCCAAGGAAGGGGCTTGTCGAAGAGAGGCAATCTACTAAGCTTATCTCATGACAAATCTTTTTATCTTTTTCAGAGCATCCAAAATTGCACCATAATTGTCAATCAATTGGTTGACATCATCTTCAGATTCTGATCCATTATCAGGAATAGGATTGTCCTGATTATCTTCTGATAAGGTCATGAGACTGTTCTCCTCATCCTCTTCACAATCACTGTCAATAGAGGACAGTAGGGCCCTTATTCTAGATGGGGATACTGGATGATCAGCCTCTTCTTCAATGGACATGAGACCAATATTGGCCTCCTCTTCATCTGATTCTGAAGACTCAAAATCACTGTCTGATAGGCTTACTTTATTATTGGCCAAGAAGCTCCTTTCAGCCTTCTTATCCTTGTGATGTTTTTGCGTTCAGACTTCATGCGCTCCTTCCTCTTAACTGTTCAGTGAGCAATGATATGTCCACTCCTATTGCAACAGTAGCAAACAACATCAGTCTTAACATGCTTGTTCTGCTTTGAGTCATACCTTTCCCTAGAGGAGTCATTTCTGGATTTATCCTTGCTGGAATAAAGCTTCCTTGTGGTGGAGCCTGAAGAGCCTTTGTTATTCCATTATATCCTTCTGCTTAGCATCTTCTTGAACTGCTTTGAGAACAGTTTCAGTTCTCCATTAGATAGTTCATTTCTAGAGGAGCTGTGATCTGAGCTCTCTGACTCTGCAGCTCTCCTTGGTGGACAAGGAGTATTTTCCTTACTCCTTCTAGTAGCTTCAGCTCTGAAGGCCACACCCTTCTATTTGCTGAGAGATCTGGCAACATCCTCTTCAGCCTTCCAGGAGTTCAGCTGTATCTCATGGGATAGTAGCTTTCCAAACATATTCTGAGGCAAAGTATTAGCCGAGTTGTCATCTTCTCTGATGACACAGATTTTGATATCCCATTCCCTGTTTATGGATCTCAAGAACTTATCATTCAGCTCATAATTAGTGAACTGTCTGCCATATATGATCAGACTATTCACTATTATAAAGAACTTCTCATAGCATTCAGCTATAGAATCCTTCTTCCCTTGCTTGAAGGCTTCATATTGCTGATTCGGGAAGAATTTCCTATCATCACACACCTCTTCTGTCCCTTCCATATAGACAATGAGAGAGTCCCACATTTCTTTGGCTATTTTGTAGTGGATAAGGTTCTGGAAGGTAGAGTCATCTATGACATTGAAAATGATGTTTTGTGCCCTCTTATCCATAGTTGCCAAGATGACCTCATCCTTAGTCATTTCAGTGTACTTCTTTGGAGTTTGGACATTGGCATCTAATATTGAGACCTTCATGGGAATAAAAGCTCTTCTTGACTATAATGAAGATCCTTGGCTCTGAGGTTTCCTTGAATAGCCTAACCCTTTATTTCCAAATCCCAAAGTTTTCTTTTCTACAGATAGGGAGCTTTATGGATCTCAACTCCTTATGGTTCTCACTTAAACCCATGAAGTTAATCTTTAGCTACTCTTGGAGATCTGTTCAGACTACTAAGTCCTTTTTGAATAACCTCTCTTTAATATCACTTGAAATTCTTTGTTTCAAGAGTAGTTATACACCTAGAGGGGGGCGAATAGGTTTTCAAGTCTTTATGACTACTTTTTTAGGTTTGTGTGTTGTGAGTTAGATTATTGAGTTTGATTTTATGAACACATATTAGCACACCAGTATTTATAGTGGTTCCCCGAGGTATGTGTATATCCACTTTCCCTCTCACATTTTTAATAGTGTGTTAGACAAGAAAATCTTCTCCAATCTCGGCTCAATGAATTTACAACACAGATCTCTAAGGATCTCTCAGACTTCTTCCAAGTCTTACCTCAGGCCAAAGCCGTACCCACTTAGAGTAAACTTTACTCCTACACCTCAATGATATACTAGATCACCTACCTCATGCTTAACTAGAAACCCTACCACTCAAGCTAGAAGGATAGCCCTGCACCCAGAGATAATAAATTTCATACAACTCTGATCTGACTCAGATCCTACCTCGGGCACGCAGGCCCTATCTCAGGTATACAGGTCTTACCTCGGCTTCACAACAGGATTATACTACTCAGCCTTTCACTATAAGAAAATTGACCATTAGTGACAAAATAATTGTGACGAAATATTGTTCGTCACTAAAAGTGAATTTTTTGGTGACCAAATTTGGAGGTGGTCATCTAATTTCGATTGCAATCAAATATTTCATAATCCCTGAGATTGTTTCTGTACCTGTTGATTGAACCATGTTGGGCTGTCTTCAAATATTACTGTTGTGTGCTATTTTACTGTAAATTGACGCCCTTTATTTTCTATGAATTTAACTAATTTAGAAAAAATGTGTTTTTTCTTCATATAGAGCACAACGTATTATAAGCATATACATAAAAAGATCACAAGCGTTGTGTTGAAATCAACCAATCTTGATATTCTTGTGCAGTGCTACGGCTAATAGCTTTCTGGATAGAGTAATTGATTCTGAAGAACAGCAGCAAAATGATTTCCTTAAATTGGTAAGGCACATGTTCTTCCCTATTTTCTCAAATGTAACTTAAAGACTTCGAGTAGTTTATTAACATTAACATGAGTATGGTCAGGATCATCTTGAAGGCTATCACGAATTATCTGCAAAGACAAAGATATACTTCTCTACTGTAGTTGTTTTATGGTATGCGGAATTCTATGTTAAGGTGGATGATGATGTCCATGTTAACATAGGTAATATATTTAGTTCATATATTTTTCATAGATGCTTCATTCTTTATGATTTTTCAAACATTGAATGAACCCTTTATATTCAGATTTTTCATCTAATTTTGATAGCAATCTGTTGCATTCATCTTCTTGAATTGTAAATTAATTGGGTGTACAGTTGCATATGCTTCATGCTTGATCAACAATTTGGTCTTCATCCTCTATGTTGTTGATGGTCAGAACCAATTCCAAAAAAAATTGTTGCTGAAGGATATAGAGTTATGCTTATAAGTTGTATTCTTTATGATTCTTTATAGGTTATAGAGTTATGCTAGTAAGTTATATACATATTTATAGTTATGAATGTAGATATAACTAGCTTTAACCATGTGTTTTTGTGATTTTCTAGAAGGAAACAAAGACAAACACTGGGTAGTTATTGGACACCCAGTTGTGGCATGCCCACTACAAGAAAAGGTGAAAGTTGGACTGGTGAGCGTTGAAAAAAACGGAGGAAGTTTTGGCATACTGAACTTCTCTTTGTTAGACTGGCCGTGAAAGTTGAAAAAAGGAAGAGACCAAAAACGAGGCGTCGAAGATGGAATAAGGCAAGAAGAACGAGCCTAAGAAGAAGAAAGAAAATAATTCTCACGAGCAAATTATTTATTATAGAATTTTTGTCTTGTAATGGGTTTAGTAGATCTAAAGTGTTATGTTGATTTGTATTGAGGGGTTTGGGCTATCTCCCACCTTTCTTTTTTTACTATTAATAAAGATATATTTTCATTGAGATTCTTTTACCAAATAGATATTCTATTTATTATCATGTCTCATCTTGTAATTTATTTATTTCTATTTAATAGGAAATAATTAAATTTATTTAAAAATGTACGTTTAGCAACGAAAAAAATTGTTGTCACTAAAAACGTACATTTAGTGACGGAAATTAATGGTCACTAAAAATATACTTTTTCTGAAGAAAAATATATGTCACAAAAAATGTACATTTAGTAACGAAAATTAATGGTCACTGAAAATATACATTTAGTATCAGAAATTATTTGTCACTGAAAATATACATTTTGTTACGAAAATTGATTTGGTCACTAAATATATTTTGTGACGCCCATTTTGCAACAATCTTGTGACAGACCAAGTTTGGTTGCTAAATGTCTATAGTGACCAAATCACAATATTTTGTGACCAAATATTTTGTCACTAAATGTTAATTTTCTTGTGATGTTTATATTGTATACTTACAACTCAGATTAATACAAATTCTACAGAAAGAGTAGAAGTTTGTTGATGATGACTGACTCCACAGAAATGAATCTCTGATTCTTCTACTAAATTGAAAAACTTCAGTCCAATCTTCTCCACAACAACAAGTATTTCGATCTTCAATATTTTTGCTTGTGCTGAGAAGACACTGCAGAACCCCGTACCTTCAAGCCTTTGATGTAATAGTTGATTACATTGGCCTTGAAGATGAGCAACAACTTGAAGTAGCTCTGCAACTTCTTCTTGTTCAGAAAACGAGATTTCTGACCTTGCTGTTGAAGACAAATTAATTCTTCAGTTCTTTATTTCTTCAACAGCCAACCTTTGTCTGTGATGCACAGACTACTGTAAGAGAGAGTTCCAGGAAATCTTCTGCTTAATCGAGAGGAAGAAGATGACCAAAAAGCTCTGTTTGATTTCTCGGAAAAGTCTTTTTATTACTCATTTTCCAACGACTCTATGTGCAGTATGGACCAACCGAAATTGGTAGCTGCAACATACATTTTGCATTAATTGATGTACAAAAGGCATACAACAGTTTTTGCGTTTCTTGCAATATTTGAATTATTGATGACGTCAGCATGACTTAGCGCTTGTGAACTTAGCAATTTCCATAATCTGCATAGGCATTGAGTGAGATCTTGTCACTCGACACAGAAATACTTAGCAGAATTCTGCACCTTGGGGCATCGAGTGAACTTTCAACCTTCAACTCTTTTGACATTTGCAGTCTAACTGTTAAGGCATTGATTGTGCCTTCATCACTCAACGTTTTTGGACTTGGCAGAATTTTCCTGCATGAAGGCGTTGAGTGAAGCTTCTACACTCAATACTTTTGGACTTTGTCAGACTTCTTGATGAGGCGTTGAGTGGCCTGTCTTAACTCAATGCTTCTATACTTAAACACATATCATGTTGAGTAGGCGTTGAGTGAACTGTCTTCACTCAATTCTTCTGTCCTTAAATAGATTTATTAGGCAGCAACACTAAGGCTTTGACTGCATAGAGTTCTATCAAGGCTTTTCCCCTTCTAGTGTTGAGTGAAATGAGTTCACCCAACGCTTCTGAACTTACCCAGTTTTCTGCTTGTTCAGCAACTTGTCTTGATTCCAACTGTCACCGTGACTCTGACAACCTGTCTAATCAATGTAACAATATATAACCTGCATACAATGAACGTGAACATATATTATAGACATTCGTGTGTATACTATTGACCTGTGAGCCTTTTTCAAATCAAAAACATTATGATCAATGGACCCAATAGTGTGAACAACAAAGGGAGGGTGGGAGGGAGACCGCGGGTAAGACTGAAGAAATCGTGGAAAGAAGAGCATGTGATTAGAACAAAAAGAGACTGTGAGCTATGCCAGGAGACCGAATAGCAAACCGGAGTAAAGGACCAGCTAGCTCTGATACCCTGTGAGAAAACATGTAAATAACAGAATTTATTGCTCCAAAAAAGGTAAATAATACAAAGATATGCCCACTTATTTTTAGAAGACAGGGAAGAGAGGAAGAATACAACAAACAATGTGAGACTAAATACAAGCCGCACAGGCTATGCGGTATGAATAGATCAAACCGCATGACAAAAAAGGCTATACGCGGCTTCTGGTAACTATCTGACGGCTTGCTGGAAATCGTCAAGCTCCATCTGCGGTCAGGCGACTAGACCACGACTGCTAGATACTCAAACTGCATTGCGGCTTGCTGTCAGACCGTAACTGTATTCTATCTACCAGACCGCAACTTCAAACATTGGAAACCCTCCAAGCTCCAACTGCGGTTAGGCCATCAGACCGAAACTGGTGGCCTTTCTACCAGACCGCAACTGCATTTTGTCCACCAGACCGCAACTTCAAACCATAGTAACTGTCACGCTCCAATTGCGGTTAAGACACCAGACCGCAACTGTAGGTTAACAAATCGCCCAGATAGATCTGCGGACTGCCAGACTTCAACTGCGGTTTGCCAAATTGTCAGGACTGAGCTGCGGATTGTCAAACCGCCAGGACTTGTCAAACCATATTGCTAGACTGCGAGACTTGTCCGCCAAGACAAGGCAGTAGTCCGCCCAGACTTGACGGCCTAAGCCAAACCGCCAGAACTATCTGCATGTCCGCTCGGACTTCAAAAGCTCTAACAAACTGAGAGGTTGTCTGTCACCCTCAATTCTATTAAAAACCTTGTACAACAACCAATAAATAGTAGAGGTTTTGTCGGCATTGATCCGGTCATGTGATTTTCACCCAGTTGATTGGTTTTCACATTAAAAAATTGTCTTGTTAGGTTTCCCTTTTTTTGTTACTGTTTCCTTGCGCTCGACCGCTTCTGGGATAAGACAGTCCAATTTATTCCCGTATATCGGAGTCTTGAGCGATCCGCAATAAAAGTTATTATTATTTAAAAATAAAGCCTAAATCTTGATCAACGGACAAAGTGTGGGGATTCATTTCATTTCCTTTGCTTGATGATCACCCTTTTCTTCTTTTACTTTGGGTACTCGGGTACAGTATCTAGCTAGCACAAAAGTATTTTGGTCGTCTCAAATTAGTGTTCTCCAAGAGTATTAGGCAACCGAAAATTTTCCGTGTGGTATTCCCACGGAGAGGATCGTGGGGGAAAGTTAAAATTCTCCTACGATTTTTATTTTTTCACAAAATGAGTCATGAAATTTTGATCTATGTATTTTTACGCTCATTTTAAGTACGCATATGACTATATTTTGGGATAAAAATACAGCTGTAAAAAGGTGGTGTTGCAATGAATGAAAATCCAATTGTATTTTTGAATTAAAATCCATTCTATTTTTATAATGAATGAAAATGCAGTTGTATTTTTGAACTAAAAAAAAGGTCACTCACCGATCTCTCAAGTGTTACCCGCACAGAAAATTTTCTCATTAGGCAAATGGTATTTTTTGTGTGCGAGTAACACACTTATTAATAGGTGTGAGAGGGTGGATCCGGCCGTAGGATTGGCCTTCTATTTGGATTTCAACGGCAGAGATCTGGCCGTAGGATTGGCCTTCTATTTGGATTTCAACGGCAGAGATCCGGCCGTATCTAGTTTGCCGGTACATACGGTTGTATCTCCAGCAGATACGGCCGAGATCTAGCTATTGAAATCAAGATCCTATGATAAACAAACATCTCGCACCTATAGGAGGTGCGTTACTCGTGCCAAATTCGTGCTCTTGGCAATGATGGTACCTTCATCCGACCCACAGTTTCCTTAGACGGAATTTTTTTTATTGCATCAAAACATGAATGGGTGTCCTCGGGTACAATATTTGGACAACACGGAAGTACTTGGTCATCTCAAATATTCTCTATACGGAGTATTCAACAGTGAGAGTACCTTCAGCGGACACACAATTACCTAGGGTCTGCTAGGCACGATGGTAGCGATCATAAATGCATGAGTTTAACCGTCAGTTGTTATGAAAACATCATCTGTTTAAATGGATGAAGTTCCTTAACGGACAATTCTACCCATATACATGACAATTTAACCCATATACATGAATGGAGCCGGAAATAGTTTTAATTTACTCTATCACGCACATATTTATATTGATTACTATATCACAATTTCTTCATGTATCCTATCAATTTTATGCTACTTGGAGAAAATGTTTTCCACATTTAAACCAAAATTGTCACCCAGCCACTTTGATGTAGTTCAAGAGAGTGACTGTGACACTAAGGCTCCGTTTGGGAGTACTTATTTTCATCGGTCAAGCGGTCACGACCGCATGAACCTGGCCTTAGTTAAGGTTCGGTTCATGCGATCGTGACCGCTTGACCGGTGAAAATAAGTCCTCCCAAACGGAGCCTAAAGCTTAGGCTCCGTTTGGGACAGCTCTGGCGGCTGGAGAAGCTCTTTTCCAGCCGCCAGAGCAGGTAATGGATCTGTTTGGGACAGCTTCTCAATAAAATCACTTTTTAAAAAACAGCTCTGGGAGCTATTTTTCGGAAGCAGCCCCCCCCCCTGCGTTTCAGCGGTCCTAAAATCGCGAAATCCCGCGACTACTCCTTCCGATTCTCCTTCTGCCTCTTTCCCGATCCCGATCCCGATCCCGCGGCTACTCCCGCATTCTCGATCGCAGTCGGCTCTCCTTCCGCCTTCTCCCGATCGCAGACGCCGCCGCCGCCCGCCGTTCCCAGCGCAGACTCGCCGCAGAACCTCCACATCGTAGCAGAAGCCGCCGCTGTTACCGATCGCACGAACCCTAGCGTCCGGTGACGGAATCCAGCCTCTCCTCCTCCCCCAGCGCCAGCAAGGTGGTACTCCTCTACCGCTCCTTCTTCCTCCTCTCCGGAGACAACAACGAGGAGGTTCTTCCTCCAGCGTCTACAAGGCTTTCTTCCTTCTCTGTGGCCCATTTTCTTCTTCCGTTTAGGTATACCAAATTTCTTCTCTGATACCAAATTTCTTTATATGGTTTGGGTATCTATATGAATGTGTGTGTGTTTTTGTTTTGGTTTAGGGTTGTATGTATGTGTGTGTGTGTATGTGTGTGAGTTTGTTTGTGTTTAGGGATTGTGTATGTGTATGTGTGTGTGTGTGTGAATGTGTACATAGGGTGTGTGTGTGTGTGTGTATTATGTGTGTGTGTGTGTGTGTGTGTTGTGTGTATGTGTATATGAATGTGTATGGTTGTATGTGTGTGTGTGTGTGTTTTTTTGGGTTTGGGTATGTATATGAAAAGTGTATGGTTGTATGTGTGTGTGTGTATTATGTGTGTGTGTGTGTATGTGTATGGATGTGTATGGTTGTATGTGTGTGTGTGTGTGTGTGTGTGTGTTTTTGGGTTTGGGTATGTATATGAAAAGTGTATGGTTGTATGTGTGTGTGTGTGTGTATTATGTGTGTGTCTGTGTATGTGTATATGAATGTGTATGGTTGTGTGTGTGTGTGTTTTTTTTTTGGTTTGGGTATGTATGGATGTGTATGTGTGTGTGTGTATGAATGTGTGTTTAGGGTGTGTGTGTGTGTGTGTATTATGTGTGTGTGTGTGTACGTGTATATGAATGTGTATGGTTGTATGTGTGTGTGTGTGTGTGTGTTTTTTTTTGGTGTTTGGGTATGTATATGAAAAGTGTATGGTTGTATGTGTGTGTGTATTATGTGTGTGTATGTGTGTGTGTGTGGTGTGTGTGTGTGTGTGTGTGTGTGTGTGGTGTGTGTGTGTGTGTGAATGTGTATGGTTGTGTGTGTGTGTGTTTTTTTTTGGTTTGGGTATGTATATGGATGTGTGTGTGTGTGTATGAATGTGTGCTTAGGGGGTATGTGTGTGTGTACTATGTGTGTGTGTGTGTGTATGCATATATGAATGTGTATGGTTGTATGTGTGTGTGTGTTTTTTTTTTTGGGTTTGGGTATGTATATGAAAGTGTATGGTTGTATGTGTGTGTGTGTATGTGTATATGAATGTGTATGGTTGTGTGTGTGTGTGTGTGTTTTTTGGTTTGGGTATGTATATGGATGTGTGTGTCTGTGTGTGTGTGTGTATGAATGTGTGCTTAGGGTGTGCATGTGTGTGTATTATATGTTTGTGTGTGTGTATGTGTATATGAATGTGTATGGTTGTATGTGTGTGTGTGTGTTTTTTTTGGGTTTGGGTATGTATATGAAAAGTGTATGGTTGTATGTGTGTGTGTGTATTATGTGTGTGTGTGTATGTGTATATGAATGTGTTGGAACCCCAGTTAGGATTTGGGCAAGGAACACTATTAGGAATATTAGTTTGACCCAACATGTATAGTCATGGGTCATAGGATTAGTTCCAGGACAGGTCATTCAGAAGGACTCTCCAGCATTGCAGAAAAGATTTATAAGAAATGCAGTTTAGACAAAGTCAGAAAATCAGATCGACGATCGTCGAACGCAGTTCGACGAACGGAGATCTCCGGTCGACGAATTCTAAGTTGCTTCTCCGAACTCAGGTCGACGATCTCAAGACTCCAGCAACTATGTCGACACTCAACAGTTCTCTCAGCTCAACGAACACAGAAACTGAGCTTGACGAACTGCAAGCTCCAGTCGACGAACGCAGGCAAGATACTCAGCTCGACGAATTTAGCTGAGTTCGACGAATGTCAAACTCAGGTCGACAATCGATGAACTCTACGAAAGTTCAGGTCGACGATTTCTGAGCAATCAGTAACTGTTGGCAGAATTAATTGAGGATTAATTACAGTCAATATTCTCAGTGAAAATAGCCATTGAAACGGACATTTACAGTTGGATTAATTAAAGATCAATTCCCATGCATCTCCACTCTCGAGAATGTTTCTCTTCTGCCATCAAGCCAAGGATTTTGAATGTCTGAATATATAACAGAGAATACAAGAAGACAGACACAAGAGATAGACATAGAAAGAGATAACACAGAGAAAGAAAAACACAGAAAGGGCATATCACTACAGCAACTACAAGCCCAGCCAGAGAAACTTCATCAAGAATAGAAGAACAACATATCACTATCAAGAGTCTTCTTCTTCTCTATCACTGCAGGATAACTTCAAGGAAAACAATTAACTCTATCAGTCAGAAGTTCCTGAAGGATACTCTGGTCCAGGCCCGAAGATTAAGGCCTATCACCTGAAGCAAAGCTCAGATCTTTCCTGATCATTTCTACATCTTAGGGGGCTTTTGCTAACATCAATATCCAAAGTCTTCTCTCTGATAGTTGACAGAGAAGACATCATCATCTCTTTCTCACTCTCCTGTATAAAGGGTTGTCATCTCCCTTCAAAAGTGATTCCCTGGTTCACAAGTCTCCCTCCAAAAGACTTGAGGGTTTGGTTTTTTTTGGGACCTGATCAAAACTCATTGGTGGCATCACCTGATCAAAACCTAGTGGATTCCTACCAGGGTGGGGTAAAGAGTGGACTAAACCCAGGTTTGGGGAACCACTATAAAATCCTTGTGTCTTCTGTGTGGCTTGATTTCTCTTGCATTTTTATTTTATATTTGTGCTGTGTATTTTTTAACTCTAATCAGTTTAGTTAAGAACTATTCAACTTTCAATTGGTATCAGAGCCAGGTTGGTTTTAAAAATACCACACCTTAGTGGTTGTACAGGCTAACACCTTAACCACAAAGATCCTTTGATAGATCTTAAAAATCTTTTGAGTTTTATCATGACAGGAATTGCAGATGTTTCCCCAAGCAATAGACTGCCCATTATGCAATCTAGATATGCTTGCACTATGGAAGACAAGGATTAGATTTTTTATGGACTCCATTGATGAAAACATCTTTCAATCTATTTTTGTTAGGACCCTTACACTATCTGCAAAGCCTCAGATGCCCAGAAAAAGATGAAGATTGCTGATGCAGACAAGCAATGAACATTCTGGCTCAAGTCACCCTGATGACATTTTTTGAAGAACTTGCTAAATGTTCATCTGCAAAAGAAATGTGAGACCCCATCACAGGCAATGGCTGCTGGATCAGCTAAAGGAAATAATAATTGAAGCTGAATCCTGGAGTGATGAAAAAGAAGCAGAGCAATAGATTTTGCCTAATGGCAATAGATGCTTCTCGCAGCACTATGCTGAAGAATCTGAAGAATCAAAGTGTGAATCAGAAGAAGAAGATCAGGTAATCTCTACCTTGATCTTTATCTGGTATACATTCAGAAAATCTTAGTTCAAAATAATTGTCGAACGGAGATCGACGAAATCAATCTATTCGTCGAACTCAGATCGACGATCCCAACGAAGATTTTGCTTTGAAAGTTTCAGGAATCTGTGCTCGACGAACAAATTTAATTCGCCAAACAGAGCTCGACCAACTCATATCATTCGTCGAACTCCGCTCGACGAAAGTACTTTAATTCGTCGAACTCAGAATTTCAAAACAGAAATTTTTATTCTTTTATTTCGATTATTTAAAAGAGAACCAGGACCCGGTCATCTGGGTCCAGAACTCCTAACATCTCCTTGCAGGAAAGAGTTCAGTCCAGCAATGTACCAGGATATCAATGGTTGTTGGATTTGGCAAGGACAGAGCGTGATTGCATTGAATAAGGATGCTTTGGCCATCTCCGAGTGGCAGAAATTCTAACAGCCCAACCAACAGTTTTAATGGATTTGGCACAGTGGTTATGCAAAATTAGGGGGAGAAGTGGCGCTTAAATGAAAGTAGGGGCGATTGTTTTTCTTAGATTGTAAC